>CM035807.1:26109981-26407043 GCA_020466095.1 Chlorops oryzae | reverse complement strand
AATAATTTTAAAAAATAATTTGCAATAAAATTCCAAACTACCCTAGGACAGTGGGGACAGGGACCCTTCAATGATCGAATTGGAATTGGAAGTTTAAATTTTTTCTCCAGCTGAAGCCTGGCATATTCTTCTGTTTTTCGAGAGCCCATCCCAAGTAGCAAAATAGGTCGAAAATTGGTAAATTCTTACCTATATTAGGTCAGAATATTTACTTGACCTAACCTAAATAGGTCGAAATTACGTCGATTCGACGTCGAGTCGACGTAAGTGGGGAATAGATTGGAAGTCGATTGGCGGTAATAACACTAGTTTACAAAAAATAAAAAATTTTGCGACCTGGGCCATCTGATGGTCTTTTCTAAAGTAAAATTTTGTGCCGAATCTGAATATGTCATCAAAAAAATTGTAAGTAGAATAGTTTTTGAGAAATAGGCTATTTTCCGTTTTTTGAGTTTTGAAAAAAAGTATGGTTAGTAAATTGCAATTATTTCCGAATATGTTTAACCGATTCTTAATTTTAAGCTACGAATGTAAAGGCAGTTAAATTGTCTACCAACAATGTTCAGAACATTTTTTAATCCAAAATACACGTAGAAGCTATTGATAAAAATTTCCAGAAATTTGTTTAATTTTTAACAAAATTTCAATAAAAAAATCACTTTCAGTCTAATTTACACCATGAAAAAAATTTTTTAAAAATTTTCTTCATTCTTTGGCTTCGAAGAACGATCTTTTAGGAAGAGAGGAAGCTTATTTTGATCAAATTCGCATTAAGTGTGTGAAAGTTATAAGTAATTAAGCAAAAATACACAAAAATTCATTTTGTTTAAAAATCCAGTTTATTAGAAATGGCTCAAGTCCCCTTGTATATATTGATCACATTTAATCGAAACAGGAGTGAACATGTCTTTGAAAATTAATTTCCTGCACTACCATTTGGATTTCTTTCTGGAAAATCTTGGTGATGAAAGCGATGAACACGGCGAACGCTTCCACCAGCAATTAAAAGCCATAGAACGCCGCTATCAAGGTTTTTGGGATGAGGCAATGATGGGAGAGTACTGCTGGTTTCTTATCCGGGAAACAGGTTCCCTCCATAGTAGAAAAAACAAGTAAGGGGTTTAATTCAAGAGGTTTTTAAGGCCATCAGGGAGCCCCATGTACCAACTTTTGTTAAATTTCTTTATTAAAACCGCCGCTTTTCCACGCCCCCTTTTTTTGCAATTCTAATCGGAGGCTAAAATATACACTCGAATTCTAAGCTTTATTGAAATATTTCGAAAAAGTCCAATTTTGAGGCAGTTTTGGAATTCTTGTGACAGACCCTAGTACTGGAGGTACCCTTAATAAAGGACCGACCAAGGAAATTTGTTTGGAGGATGTTTATGGCTACAAAGGAAGCATAAGTGCCAAATTTTCGTTCAAGTCCCATTTGAATTTCGGTTGTACGAGACAATTTTCGAAAACCGCCCTTCTGCCACGCCCACTTTTTTAATTTTTGGAAATAATACTACTGGCCTTTAAATATGATCAAATATCAAATTTCATCAAAATATCTTGAAAATTTTTCGATTTTAGAGCAGTTTTTGTGATTTTCGTAACAGACCCTAGTACTGGAGGTACCCCTAAAAATGGTCCGATCGGGTCCATTCTCGAACTTGTTCTTACTCATGTCCCCGTGAGCACGCATACCAAATTTTGTCCCGATAGCTTAACTCCTTCGATAAGAAAGCTGTATACAAACAGGCGGACAGACAGACAGACGGACATGGCTAAATCGAATCTCCTGGTGACGCTGATCATTTCTATATATATTTTGTATGGTCTATCTCGACTGGTTCTGGGTGTTACACACAACCACACAAACGCAATATACCCTCGACACAGAGTGTGTTGGGTATAAAAAGGGGACTTGAGCGATTTCGAATAAAATGCAATTTAAATAAAATGAATTTTTGTGTATTTTTGCTTAATTACTTATAACTTTCACATTTTTAATGCAACTTTGATCAAAATAAGCTTCCTCTCTTCCTAAAAGATCGTTCTTCGAAGCCAAAGAACGAAGAAAATTTTTAAAAAATTTTTTCATGGTGTAAATTAGACTGAAAGTGATTTTTTTATTGAAATTTTGTTAAAAATTAAACAAATTTCTGGAAATTTTCATCAATAGCTTCTACGTGTATATTTGGATTAAAAAAATGTTCTGGGCATTGTTGGTAGACAATTTAACTGCCTTTACATTCGTAGCTTAAAATTTAGAATCGGTTAAATATATTCGGAAATAATTGCAATTTACTAACCATACTTTTTTTCAAAACTCAAAAAACGGAAAATAGCCTATTTCTCAAAAACTATTCTACTTACAATTTTTTTGATGACATATTCGGATTCAGCACAAAATTTTACTTTAGAAACGACCATCAGTTGACCCAGGTCAGATTTGCTGTAAACTAGTGTAATAGGTCATAATAGGGCATTTCGACTTCAAAGTCAGGGCGAAAAGAAGTCCGTTTACCTAATATTAGTCGAAAAGAAGTCGCAATGACCAATTTTCGACCTAATTGGACTTATGAGTAAAACGAAAGAGAACGTAAAAGGAAACGAAAAAAGTGAGAGAGAGAGTAACAGAGAAAGATATAAATACATAATATCTTACTCAGTCATTCGTATTACTCGAAAGCAGAATGAACGAGAGATTTTCTTCTTCGTGTGTCTTAAGAAAATAAATAATAAATAAAATATGGACTTCATTAAAAATTATTTAGCGCTTAATAAGTCCCAAAAACATATGCCCGCTGAGATTTTTCGTGAAAGTGTTCCTTCTACTTCTTCATTTTTAAGGGGCTTTCTCATTGATGGAAATTAAATAAATATTGCTTGAAAAAAATTGTTTTTCTTAAAGAAAAAACATATGCAGAAGAATAATTCTCAATTTGCCATTCGAAAAACATGGCGGAGCTCGACCTATTTTGACCTATTTCGACTTTAAAGTCAAACCGACTATGAAGTCCAAAAATCAAGTCCGCTCGACTTTGAAGTCGAAGCATGCAACAAAATAAGTCAACTTTTGACCCTATTTCGCCCTATAAGTCAAACGGACTTTAAAGTCGAATTTTAGTCAAAAAATTGGTATGTTTGCCTTGAAAAATTACCTAATTTGGAATTCAAAGTTAAGTCAATTTTAAGTCACTCAATAGGGAATTTTTTACCTATTTTCGACCAAAAATCGACTTGGAAGTCGAAGCGACTTTGAAGTCATGAAATAGGTAGAATAGAGGTAATTTGGACCTTCGAAACGGACTTTTAAGTTAGGTCATATTTAAGGCCGGAAAATAGGTCAGAAATAGGGTATTTTCAACCAAAATAGGTCGATTCGACTTGCTGCTGGTCGAATCGCTCTATTTTGCTGCTTGGGCAGGCTCATCTGTATGCAGCCTTATTTTTACACCATTTGAGTTAATATATGCAATTGATACAATGAAGACAATAAATGAGAGAATTTTTTAAAATAATTTTAAACGTGAACTTTATGCGATAAAATGCGAAACGAGGAAATATTTAAGAACGCATTCAATGCATTTTTGAAACATGCACGTCGTCGAGAAATCACGTTTCGTTTATGCTTGAACAGACTCGATAGCATGAGCAACTATAAAAAGCCCCTCTGAATGCTCCAACGGATTCAATTCATTTGTAATTGCGAATTCAGTAGAACAATGTTCGGTAACAGGGTGCCTTTGCTTCTGAGCGTTCTATTGTCTATATCAGCGAATCCTGCGATTAGCTCATATGAATCAAATATTGAAATATATTCGCCTCCTTGCGATTTCGTTTGCACATTACAATATGATCCTGTCAATGCAACTTTGAATGGAGAATGTAGAGAGTTCGGGAACGCCTGCACTTTGGGGATCGAAAATTGCCAACGCCAGGAAAGAGGAGATAAAGGTAAGCTGGTTTCCTTTCTTAAAAAGCGCAATTTAATAGATTTTCCTTTTATTTCCGAAGGTCTTTGGACTACTGTCAACGAATGTCCAAAGAGATGTCCAAATTTCTGTCCACGTATACCACGTATTAATGTTTGTGGAACGAACGGCTGCGAATTTAAGAACTTTGGGAGTGAATGTTACATAAATGTTTACAACTGTGAAAATGACACAAGTGAGTGAAGGCATATTTATTATCATAATTCTATGTATTTTTGTATTATTATTGGTAAAAATTTCTTTCAGATTTCGAGTTTTATTCAAAAGGTGATTGTGCAAGCTGCCCAGCGAAACCAAATCAGTATTGAAAGGCATCGGTCCGTCGCTTTGAGAAAAATGATTTGTTCTTTTTTAGTTTTGGGCTAAGCTTTTTCTATACATAAATAGAAACTTTAGTCATTTATTAAAAATCCAATTTAATTTATTTACATCGGAAAAAATCGAAGATTTATCGCCGAACGAAGAATTTGTGACCCAAGTAGTCTTTTCTTGAGTGAGCCGTCACAATTTAAAAACTCGTGGCCCTTTTGGGAAATTTTTAAAATTCTCTTCTAAAAACTGTTCGAAAAAGCGATTGAAGTCATCGGACGTATGGGAATATTGAACGAATTTTTCTTTGTAAATAATGGATTAAGTAAGCGAGAAGGGCAAGGGGGAGAAAAGAAATTTCCATTCGTCTCAACTGTCTTATCCAATAATTAAAGAATTTGAAAGAAAATTTCGTGTGGAAATCGAGAATTAGTATAGATCCATTACAATCTGAGATTCACGGCAAAAGACTTGAAGAAGTGCAAATATATGCAACGATTGACCTCAAATGAACGAAAAAAAATGCTAGTCATAGAGAAGAGGAAATGTGGAGTAAATCTTAATTTCTTACTTACCAGTTTTTTTCGAATGAGTCGAAAGGTATGTACTCGGGCCACGCTTAGAAAGCGCTGAATCGAGAAGGTTTTCCTTTGCATTTTTGGTTTGTTTGTTAATTCTTCTCGACAGGCCTGACAATTCCATTCAATGTTTCAATCCACAGCTGAATGCATTGGCTGTCAAATTAAAGAGAAACTAGAGCTTGTGCGTTTGTGGCTAGCCGGAGAGTAGTCGAAATTAATTCAACGGACTTTTGAGTTTCTTTGACATCGGCAAAATTCGAGTATACTCGAATATACTGTATATAGAAACTTTCATTGTAAGGGACTCTCTCCAGCTCGGCCAGAAATGAAAAACTTCCTATAAAAAACGCTTCAGAAATGAATCAGAAAGTTTTTCTGAAGTTTTTTTTTTTACATGAAGTTTGTCATTTCGGTTTCATTTCTGACTGAACTGGGGGGGGAGCCCCTACGCGATCAAAAAAACCAGGAGCTCAGTAGAGCTTAGATTTCCATTTTTAATGGGAAATCCAATAAAGTCTCACTTGAATTCATGGCAACTGTCACGTTAGAGCTTGATTGAACGATTGAAAAGAATAATTTCGAGGAGCTTCAGTTTCTTTTTGGCCATTGCCCAGCGAAGTTCGTCAACGGTTGTTGCGTCAAAAAGGGCCCAACCCGATTATGTTGCGGGAGTTTGCAATTTTATTGGTGGTCTGCAGGTTCGGCGCTCTAGGCTATAACATTGTCCTTAGGCACTCCGTGAAGCCATGTCAACTGGACTTGTATTGCACGGATGAGGAAGATATTACGTATGCTGGCGGCGATATACACTGCTATGTTTTCCTCAATAAATGTCAATTGCGTAACGAAAACTGTTTGCGGCATAATTTTTACTTTAAAAGTAAGTGGAACACCGAGCAGATCGCTTCTTATATGAGAAAATAAAAATTTTAATGTTCGAACAGCTTTATTCCCATTAGAAAAAAATAAATGTCGAAAGAATTGCAAAGAGCAATGCCATAAGGACACGACCGAGATATGCGCTGTGTATAAAGGCGTCAATCGTACGTTTGACAATTTTTGTGCCCTTACCTTTCATATCTGCATGACAGGACAGAGTGAGTACATGCCTCTGTATATCTTAAATGCTAAAAAGAAATGTATGTATGTATGTATCTCAATGAACTGGTATTTTTGTTGTTGTTTTAGTTTACCGGCATCCCATGCCTGGAAAATGCCCGGAAGGTAATTCGATATCTGAAGAATTTCACAATCTTATTTTTTTATTTAATTGAAAATCTTATTTCCAGAGAAATAAATAAAAAGCATAATGAGCTGGAATTTGATGCCAAAACGAATGAGATCCGACCGATATTATTAAAATATCTTTTTCTTTTGATTGAAAGGTGAATGGCAATGTGAAAATACGATGAAAATCAAAAGCATTTAGGAAAATAATTTCAATAAGTTATTAATCATTAAAATGGTTTGAGCGTCTCGAGTAAAGTATGTATTACCAAATAATTCGAGTACAAATTTAGAGAAATGAAGTCAATGAGTAATGTTGAGTATCCGTAAGGGAACTGACTTTCGCTGGTGGCGCTGATCATTTCTATATGTCGGGTATAAAAACATTATGTACATTTTTATAAATATGTAACATATTATATTATATTATATGTTATATCTAATAATTACTTTTTTTGGGAGTCTGAGCTAAATCGATTTGTGTCTGAGCTAGGTTCCCTGGAGGAAATGCAAGTAGTCAGACTCCAGAGATTTACTAGTTCCAACTCCACCAGTACTAAATAGTTCATGGGAAAACTGTATATGGGGCATTCCAGCTAAACGGAGAGTGATTTTTGCAGGCCATCTCTCCGATTTTGATGAAATTTGGTGGGGAGGGAGAGCAACGGCAAAATTTTCGTTGAAAACACAGCTTTAACATATATATATATATATTTTTAAATCGAAGGATGGGTCTGTTTTGCTAGGTCAAGTTTTTCCGGAAAAAGACCTATTTTTTGGGAAAAAATGTTTAAAAAAAATTTTTTTTAAATATTTTTTTTTAAGACAATTTCATGCCAAATATTCCTGCCAAGTTTCACAAAGAAGCCTAAAACCATTTTAGAGATATTTCAAAATGAAGAAAATGTCAAAAATTTCATAATCACCCTGTAAAATTCACAGAAAAGCTTCAAAAGCTCTAAAATTTTTGGGTTGAGCTTCCCTCGTGATATTCTCCCTCCCCGCCAAATTTCATCAAAATCCGAGACATGGCCTGAACAAATCACTCTCCGTTTAGCTGGAATGCCCCATATACAAGGATTGTCCAGATTAACAATAAAGCAATTAAATAAAGCGCTGTACAAATGCATGAAAATCCTTCTAGAAATCATTGACGATTCCCTTTTGAAAGACATCAAAAAACGTAGGTCTCTTACCTTCCCTAAAAACGTAGCGATTCCAAAGAATGTTTCGCTTAAAAATGCATTATTTATGATATTACTGAATCGGGAGACCTTAGTTGTCTCAGGAAGTATTTTCGTGTCCACAACATTAGCTTAACTTCCAGCAAAACTTCAATTATAAGACACAACATTGCACTGTAAACAGGAATTGGTCATATTCTTCGTCAATATATTCGAAATACTGAGAAATACCTTATCATTTTGAAGTACATGTGACCAATTTCTAACCGATGTTTCATTCAAAAGGGCTTTTCACTTTACTAAAGGTTCTTTTTTCTGCGATTATGAGTAGAGATTGAAATAAGTAGAGATCCAATTAAAGACTTTCCAATGAGTGTGCCACAAGTCTAGGTATATTGTCTTCGTTTTAAAGTATCCCACAATTGCACATATACAACCTGGGAAATATAGATAACTATCTTTCAACCTCATCCTTCTTCTATTCAATTCCTAATAACTGAGAAGCAATTGAAGTCCTTCCAAAATGTGGGCTCCCATTCACTAATTTCGTTCCTGCTGCGCAAACCACTTCGCTAGAATTCTTTCAAGAACAAATCGGAAGTAAGTAAATCAATTATTGGATTTTTCGTTAAGTAGACAATTAGAAATGAAGTCGTTTGAGCGTGCAAAAGGAAAAAAAAAAATCCCAAATGCAAAATGGACTTCGCTTATAAAAGCGACGAGCACTTTGAAGACCGGCAACAGTTCTCAAAAGTCTTGCGAAACGTTGAGCCGCGATTTTATTTTTTGCTGTCGAAAAACTTAAAGAAGCACTTTAAAGCCAAAACAAGTAAGTTCGTTAAAATAAAAAAATAAAAAATTGATAAACTAAGTATATAAAATAGGCATCAGTGAAAATACAGTGCTGCTCGGATATATGTGCATTCCCCGTTTAAAAGCATCGAAACTTGTGCCATTATCATACTTCAATCTTCCGAATTTATTTCGATTGAATTTTCGTGTACTTTTGGTGGTGCTTATATCCATAATTCTTGAGAAATAAAATTGACAGTCTTCTCAAGGAACAGAACCCTTTGAAAATGTACGAAAAGAGGTGCTTATAAGCGGGCAGTGCTTTCATTGAAATCATTTCAATTCAACGCGAAGTCACAGTTGAACAAATAGTATGTAGCAGTGCTTCCAAGATGCCAGTACCTTTATCCGGTGAATACAGTAATTCACATTTTTTGAGAGCTTAGAGTGGATATTTCGAAATACCGTCAATCCTCAAGTGACTTCAAAGAATCACGCACGCGGCATCGTCTCACTATATGATTTTTTGCTGTTTTGCCGTATACATTTATTTTTTTAATTTCAAGTAGTCACTCAAATATTTTAAATATTGTTTATATAAAAAAAAAAAAAATACCATGACGGGGGCTCGTTTTTGGAAAAAATAGAATTTTTTTGCATATCAATCGTTTTCTCACGTTTAATTGACTTTTTGGCAGTCAAAACGTCACAAGTCTAAATACCGGAATAAAATTAATTAATATTAAACTAAAAATTAAATTGACAAAAGAATATTATAAAATATTCCATAAACCGCAAAGCATGTGCGACAACGTAGAAAAAACCGGTAAGCTTCTGTCTCTGGCCACATTCATATTTCTTTGAGAATAGCTATGGAGAAGACCACAGTCAGAGCAGAGTCACATCCCTTCGAGAAACAGAGCCGCTTTGTTGTCTTAAATCAGACTTAACTGGCGACTCGATTTCATTCGAATAAACAAAAATTTCATTTAATTTAACACCTTAAAGAAGGAGAAGACGAGGAGCCACGTACGAAAGCCTTTTCACTTCCTGCTCAAAGACATGCCTTCTCTTTGTCTCAATTAATTGAAATATTTATAGTTATATGAGAAACGAATATGAGATCGTTTCGGGGAACTTTTCTCATTGAAATGGAAAGTTTTGTTTTTTGCAAATATTAAATTATTGAAAAATCACACGCGATTCAGGAAGTACTCATATCTGAAATGAGAATTCCTACGAAGAAATTTCTTTAACTGAATGCATATAAGTATAGAAACCATAATAATGGTACACGTTAAACTCTAACAATTCTGTACACATCGAAAGATACAAATTGAATTTCCATAATCAAGTTGTGTCCTGCAATAAGCTCAGTTGTGTGACTTAAGTAATTTTGATTTGAACAGTAGCGTAGGTAAGGGTGAAATGGCTTATTGGACAACCTATATATGTGGAAAGCCCGGAGAATAGTTGTCCTGGTCCTAATCAAAAGTTCCTTAAATATTAGGAAATAATTGCAAAAGGGTTCCTAGGAATATTTTTGGGCGTTCAAACATCCTTCGAAATGCGAGGAGTAGACAAGAAAATCCAGAGTTTTGATGTAACATGCAATGCTCTTAAAGAATTTTCAGCCCAATTCTAAATATTCCCGGAAAATTTTCCCCTGTGGAGTTGAAAAAAAGCTCCCATTTTAAGCACACTGGGACGGTTATGCGAAGGAAGCAGGAATTTCGAACATTTTTAAGCAAAGGTCTCCCATTTTGTATTTGAAAGCTTAGAGTCAAGCTTCATCATTTTTTCGCGTAGAAAATATTTAAAGGGAAAAATTCCCGGAGAATATTCATTTAGAATAGGGCTGTTTATTCGACCCAAGAATACATTTTTGTCAAATGGTATGGTATATTTCTTATGCTGTGCTATAAGCAAGGAAGTATGACTCCTATCAAAAATGGAAAAGAGAGTATGATTTTTGGGTAGCTGACCAAACAAGGAGATCTGCCACTTCTTTACTGAAGGCTAATCTACGCTTAAGTCCACTTAAGCTGTTACATTTTTTAAGGACATTACGTCATTTTACTAACAGTACTGGAAATTGCTCAAATCTCCTCGTTTTACCGCGCCTCTGCAAATCTACCAACATGTACTGAGTTCAAAATAAAAGAACAGTATTCCAAGTAAATAACCGATTTTAAAGATTCTGTTTCCTTTCAATAGCGGCCTCACAAATATCCGGGAATGACTGTATTATAAAATTGTAAGCTTTTTCATGAGTCAGTCTCATCCAAAACCAGATAAAAAAAGTTCTATTTTTAAATGTTGTTGTTACTGTGTACATAAATAAGATTTCAATCTCCCGAAGAATAAAGAAAAATTATTAACTTGATTTCAAATTGATCTATTGAAGTGTTTCTGAATCTTTAAATAATCATGCGACACTTGCTATGTTCTTTCACGGACCACAACCGAATCGGTAATTAAACAAGTTTACTCAATTAATTAGATTAAAAATGACGATCCTTCTTATCAAAGCGGCTGCCGCCCACTGTTTGAGCGCCACTGATCCGAAGTTATTTATTCTAAATTAAATTTCATTTTTAATTAATAAAGCTTGCGTAAAATTCTTGACTCATTGATAAATTTAAATTACCTGTTGAGTTGGTTTCGTCTCGAGCCACTGTCTACCAAAGCCAAAGACGAGCTCTCCTCAATGGAATGATAAACATCTGAGGAGAAAAGAAAAAAACATTCTCTCGCAGCGTGCTTTACGCATGCGCAAAGGCTTAACTCGATGAGTAGATCGTTTTTTTTTTTGTGTTTGAAGTGCAGGTTTTTTGTTTGTTTATTTGTTTTTCTCTCCCACCGTGTTAAGTACCTACTACAATAATTTATTGGCGAACTAAGCTTTTTTCCTTTTGCCCAAGATTTCTTGGCTCAGATATATTTGTATATAATAACCGTGCGTATCATTTGTTTATTTATTTATTAACCGTTGGTGCTGCTGAATAGCCGTTGTTTTGCTCCGAAAATTTTCATTGAATTTAATAAACTATTTTATTTTTTTCGACAGCTAAAATGTTCACTTCAAAGACTTTTGTTCTCGGTTTCGCATTGATCGCGTTGATTTGCTTCTGTGACGTCACAAGTGGACTGCCATCGTATACGTCATTGAGTCGTTATACAAAACGGTTCGGTAAGGATTCGATATTCATCGTTCGTTGCTACATAAAAAGGTACTAATTGTTTGAAATTTTTTGAACAGATGGCGGCATCGATTACATACAGGTTTGCCTCAATAACTGCGCTCAGTGTAAGAAAATGTTTGGCGACTACTTTCAAGGGCAAACCTGTGCTGAGTCTTGTCTGAAATTCAAAGGCAAGGCCATACCTGACTGCGAAGACATCGGCTCGATTGCACCGTTCTTGAATACTCTCGAATGAATGGATGGATGAGTAAATTTTGTAAAAATGCAACATTGGTAATAGCGTAACATCCGTGGACAAAATTCATGTCAACTTAAAATCAATGGAGAAAATTCAAGTTAATTCAAGTTTCATCAACTGCGATCCGAGAATGCCAAATGATCTTCCGATGTGTCATAATTACTTTCATCAATTCGGGTCAATGTTATTTATTCTTTGATGTTTTTTTTTTTTTTAATATTCTTCGGCATGTGCCATCTGTGGCTTAAGATTAAGACATAAGGTAAAGAAGTCCGAAACCATCAAACGCTTTCTCAAGTATTATTAGCATTTATTTTAGTTAGTAAAAATGACGTTCGTTTCAAGTTGAAAGTTCCTTTATACAAACGTAAACAATCTACCTGTAGCAAAAACTAGGCTATACGCATGCGTATTTGTTAAGAAAACTGTGCAATAAAAATTGAGAAAAACAATCCAAAATCCGACTCTCGAATATAGCGAAATGTGGGGGAAAAAAGAAGGAAAAGGTCTGAAGAAAATGCGGTCCGTCGTGATCAGGCATAAATAATTTTTTCGTGCTACCAGACTGAGAATAAGACGAAGTCGTAACGCAAACACGAAAACAATTGACTTGAGTTTTTGAAATTTTCTATTACAAAGCGATAAAATGTTCGACTCGGCTATAGTTATTCTGCTGGCAATGCAATCAATGCAAAAGCGGAAGGATATTCTTATGAAATGCTTCTGTTTCCTAAGGTTGAAATAAGCAGTCCTACCAGATCCACCAAAACATCAAATTCTGCGGAAAAAGTGGCATCATCTGGCGTATTTATTGCAATTAGTCTCACTATTCATGATTTATTTTAGTGAGTTAGCTAATCGCGAGCAAGATTGTTATCATCGTTTACACGGTAAAATTTTCTACTCGTGATTAGAAAATATGGCGTTCGTATACATAAATTATTAGAAATATATATATATACCTATAATAATAAATTGTCAAAGAAAAGTTTTGGGCACGTTTATAACTGTTTCCGTTAAGGTTTTTCGTCACGATGAAGTCGAAATGTTTATATAAAACTTGATCGGAGCAGTAAAAAACGGGGGACTTGTTGTTGAAATTATTTCTTATATATCAACCGACCGCTAACTTAATTAGTTAACACCGTAAAAAATTGAATATTCAAAAAAAAAATTCAATTGAGAAAAATCGATTCAAAAATCAGAATTGCCGTGTCTTACCTCTCTATGTATAAGTGGGACTTAGTCCAACATGCCGCTTTATATTTCTTTGTAAGTACTCAAGAGTTCCACCATACAGTATTTCTCTTACATATCAAGTTCTTTAAACCAAATGAGAATTATACGAACATTTCAATAATGTAGTTTGCAGAACTTTTATTCTTTACTCGAACTTTTTATTTGAAGATATTCATTGGATCAAAAATAAAAGCGACACGAAATTATCCGAAGCAGACCTGGGCAGTCCAATTACAAAATTGTAATTGATTACACACTTAATTACAATTACTTGTAATGGTAATTGAAGAATATTCAATTTTAAAAGGTCTGATCCGAAGGTCCTTTTAATGAAAACTGAAAACGATCCACTGTTCCTTCTGAAAGGTCCGACCACTTGTTGCAATTAGGGGCTGGCGATATTAGGCAAATTATTAACTACGAAGCAAATATCGATACACATCTATCGCGAAAATATATCGATATACCAAAAATGTTTATTTTATTTATTTTTGGTGACCAACGTATCGATTTCGCAAATTATTGCAAGGATTATTTGTTTAAGATTTTCAACTAACCCTTTTACTTATGATAATTTAGAAGCCCCGCAAAATAGATTTCAATATATCTATATAGCTTTCGATGCAAAATTTGTATATCAAAGGACCCTCTATTTGTGCCCCGCTCAGCAGCATAAATTCGAGTTATTAGCCCAAAAGCGAGACTAGGAAAATAGTGCATTACCATTGTAATTGTAATTGTAAGCACATGTCAATTTGGTTGTTGGTGGTAGAAAATATAACAAATATCTTCTACTCCTTACAATTCCGATAACCTGGTAATGCATAAGTTCCACTTCTTTGAATTTATAAATGAATCGTTAAATTTCAAAGTTCATGTATGTATTACGTATTTTCCCGTTGGGATACTAAAGCTTACTACCTTGAGATCGAAAGTGGTCGAGTTCGTTCGTTCATTAATGAACGCTTGCTGCTTTGCTTAATAAATAAATAAATATTTTTTTTGTAAAAAATGTATTTAAAAAAAAAGAAACAACTAACCTCCTTTGAGGTAAAGAATATACTCCCAGAGGGATTATATGCCACCATAATGTTGAAAAATACAGTTCATCAAATGTAAAAGCATATTAGAAGGGAGTACTTGCACTCCTTTCGGGAGTACTCGCTTTGGCTGCTGGGAGAATAGTTTTTGTTCCTATATCTTTATCTATGTAAAAGGCAATTGAAGTGATCCGAAAATATAGTTTATCGATATTGGAATTTCAGTAACGGTTTTGGATTTATCGAGATTACAAAAGTATTGCTGAAGTTTTCAGCCCATCACTCAGGAGCGGACTGGGCCACCGGGAAACCGGGCAAATGCCCGGTGGGCCTCCAGTGCGCTGTATCTGGTATCAATACTCATGGATTGAAGATTTTTTATATTTTTTTTCCTAGGTAACGGGGCCCCATTTTTCAAACGCCCGGTGGTGCCTTTGACCCCCAGTCCGCCCTTGCCATCACTAGTTACAATTACGATTTGAAATACCTTACCATGGGCTCACAAAACTATTAAGCAAAAACAGAAGATGACCGAAGAAAGACTCACGCCATTATCTAACCAAGGACTTCTCTTAAGCAGATATTTTATTGCAAATGATTTTTTTTTTTCGTAAAAATTTAATAAAATTTTAACTAATATTAAACAATATTTACATTTATTCATAACCAAGCTCAATAAATGCAGCGATACATGCGTTAAAATTAAGAAGAAGATCGAATATAAGGGATAAATATTTAATAGGAAATTAAATTAAATAAATTGTTATTTTCCGCTGGTGGTAAAGGGAATAGATCAATAGAATCAACTTTAACTTGACTTAGAACATTGAGAAAAAGCACAGTGAAGTAAGACTTTGAATGGGACGATATGAGAAATGAAAACTTTATATATAAAAAAAAAACTTTTATGTAACAAAATTCGTTGTGAAAAAAAAAGAAAATCATAATTTGTGTGGCGCTTATTTACTTCTTTCTAAAATTAAGTAACGTATCAGGTATTTCGTTGATGTAGTTCTGAAAAAAAAAAAAAAAACGAAAATGAAAAGAGAGTTTTCAAAATTATTTCATAGTTCCTCTTACAAAGGAGTTTGTGTAGTCGGGACTAGAGTACTCGGCCCAATGTCTCAAGTCAATGGAGGGAATAACGCCGCTCTTGCATGGAACACGTGGATTGCTGTAAACACGGAAGGTTAATATCAATTCGAAAGGATTTTAATATGGCTTTTGACATACATTTCATGATCAGGCAGCACCATCGGATAGATTTGAACGGTATCGATAAGATCAGTATTGTCGCAAATTAAGCGCGAAAGTTTGGCTTTGCGCAATTCCTGTAGTTGCTCGGGTGTAAAGGACGAAGGCTGATGCGGCATCTCGTACCAAAAACGATCGCCGCGGCGGACGTAGCTCATTTGAGTTGCTATTACGCAAGCGAATGTTGGTCCCAGCATTGAACCCGGCAATGGCTTTTCAGAAACACCACCGGACCATAGATCAATATCACCAGGATGTCTGAGAAAGGGAGGAAGAAATGAAATGAATCGAAAACCTCTTCAGTGAAAACTAAAATAAATAAAAATGTTAGCTAGTATAACAGCTTTTGGTAGTTGTGAGGATCTTCTAGGCTTAAAATGAAATTTATTTTATATATTTTCTTTTGCCCTACTCACTCGTAGATACTCTGATAGCGAAGAATGGTATCATTTGGCATCGAACCGAACATTTCCTCCCAATGATTCGATGTTGGTAGTCCACAGAATTTCCGGAATTCCATATAGCCCGGCAGACCGAATTCACGTCCTCGCTGCATATTAAATGACACGAGATCCATACCGAAACGAGCTCCTTCCTTTTTGAACAGATGATTGGTCACCTCCTGCGTTATCGAATCGTCCATGGCCTGTGCAACTTGATTCATCAAACCCATGAAATACTCATCGAGAACACCGGCCCGATACAAATCGTACGGACGACGAATTAAGTCCGACAAACGTTTCGACGCAATAAACTTGTGTGCCTTCGACCAACGCTCAACGGCTGTCGGTAGCAACGAATGCCCGAAACGGAAAGCAGCACCCGAGAACGCATCGATTATTCCCGGATTCACTTTCGGATCATAGCCATCCCAATAGCCATCCTTCTGCAGAACGAGCCCGAATTTATCCATAATCTCTTTACCCAATAGAATCGGTAAGAATTCATTGAACGTTATATGCTGAACGATGGCAATATTGATGCGACGTGCTTCCTGGAACAATGTTTCATCATCCCAATGTGGATTGATTTCGGCAAGGCCAGTCGCAACGCGATTATGTTCGCGTGCCAGTAATGTATGCATGCATGTTAAGACCAATTGCTCATTAACTCGAATTTCGCCAGATTCAAAGCAGAACATGCTCTTGTTGGGCCGAGTACATCCCTCATCCGGAATGTCTAATTTCAGGGGAAGCAAATCCTTAAGCCCATATTCGTGGAAAACTGGATTCATGCGCAATAGACCACCATAGCCAGCGCGCAATTTTCGAGCGAATTTCTCCGTTACACCATAAACGGTATTGACATCAATGACTCCGGTTAGCGTATTGAATTGTGTACGGGATCCTAGAAAATTTGTTCATACAAATTTGTTCAAACATTCGTTTTTTTTCACATTTTCAACCCACCTAAACGACAGCCCGGTCTCGGCGATGGGAAACCCCGAACGAAATCAATGCACTTAATATTGAACAAACGATAGAAGTAATCATCATCGGGAACACGAATCTCATTGCAATATGGATGCTTCAAGTGCAATGGACGCTTGCAACATTCCTCAGGATCGTTACGATTTACTGGGTCTGCAAATATTGAGAATTAAAATTAAAACATATTTTCCAAAGAAGTGATATTTAGTAGTCACCTAGTGGGGTTCCTGTTAGCGTAAAATCATGATCCATAAATTGTCCCCATGCAATAACCATAACTGTGCCCGCATGATCGTGATAGCCCTCATCCGGATGCATGGTACGTGACACAACACGCGACAATGGCAGATCGTGTCCTGTGAAAGGATTTTTATGTTGAGACTGTGTCTCTTTAGAACGTGAAATTTATGAGATCTAACCTGTTATTGAAATCCTAGGCGCATTGATGCCATCCGAATACAGAGGTCCAATCAAACGTTGAAACGGCGCCATTGTAGCGCCCCACGTTGGATGGTCAACATTGTTGCAGAGGCCATCGAAGCGTCGATATTTTCCGGGACGGCATTCGACACCAGCGAAAAATGGTGGACAAACCTCACGTATGAGTGTTTTCGATGTATCGATTGTGGGTAGACCTTTTTCGATTTCTTCATACGAAAGTCCATAGCTTGGGTTGAGAATTCGGGTTGAAGTTAGTCGATTTGTTTCGCGAAGGGAGAATGGAGAAGAAATCGTTTAAAAGTGGGTTTCTCAATCAATTTCGTGTAGCATTGTGTTATAAAATGTAATATTTTTTTTTCTGAAATTCCAGCAAACTTTTGAATTAAGGACAGTTAAATCTCTTCTTATCGCTCAGCAATGATCAGGCAAGATCTAACCATTAACGGAGGACGATTTCATCTAAAAACAGATGCAATGCCATCTGTTCTCTGTTTATTTGGGCCTCCTTTTTAACTTTAAAGAAAAATTACCATCAACCTTTCTTGCTCTCTTGTATCTACTTTATTTAATTACTGCAATTAACGGGTCCATATTACCTCATAACGAAAGCCAACATATGACTGCATGCAATCGAAGTAGGTAAGTATGATGATGCAGCAACATGAGCTTCTTCTACTCTACAACGGGTAAAAATTTGTATTTCCAGCAAATTTGGAATACCATCAGCAATGCTTCGTAAGCAACTGTGCAGCTGTAGCTGTAGCTGTGAATCTGTAAGCTAATAATGGCGATGGTAATACAAATGTTGCGCAATACCGAACGAACGGGCAATACAAGAGCATTTGTTGCATCAACATGCATACTGAGGATGCTGCTGCTTTTGCTGCTTCTGCTGCTGCAGCATGAATGCAGTTCAATCAGTCAGTCAGTCAGTCAGTATGCCATTTGTGCAGGTGATTGCGGCATGCGAGGAATACATAAATTGTTAAGCTTTCGATTGTTTTCGGAAAATTGAGAAGTCGTCTTTACTTTCAACTTTCGTCTGTAGTTATTTTATTTCTGTCCACGGGTAAGAGGCATGCCGTGAATGAATGAATGAGTGAATAGCTGCAATCTGCTGGCGATCATTAATCTTACAGTTTAATTTCTCATATAAAAAAGAAACATACTAAAGATGACTTTACCACATTTGGCTGTCGTCATGCGTGGACCGGGTCGAAATTGAGAAAACTTGACTTAAACCATTTTTTTTATTTTTATTTTGATGGGATTCGAACGAGTCATTTGAGTTAAAAGTATGTCTCGGTACATTTTTTTCGGGGAGTGTAATTTTTTTATTTTCTTTTTTTTTGCCTTCGAATTCGTCGTGCACGCAATTTAATTAAAAGAAATCACCAGCAGTGTTACAAATCGATCAAAATTCATTTTAAACGATACCGGACCGAGCGAAATCTTTTGAAGTAATTAAAAATTCGACAGTACAAATCACGACTGACAAGATAAAACGAACGGGCTGTTCAAAAGACTTGTGCGGAAACTTTCAAATATTTTTCAAATTAACAAGTCTTAACGCACTTTCGCAATTGCACAATTGAACTTGCTGAGCACATTCAATACAGTTACGTTCGATATAATAGATGGAGTTGAATTTTAGGAAATCGATTGCACTAAAATCTATTTGAACAAGAATCGATCGATTTAATTCGGTTCGGTTCACTAATAAGACATCGAACACAGCTGTATGTTAGATTCAAACTTACGTTCTTGCAAGCTGTATGGAAATATCTAAGAGCAATTCTCCAACTGTGGCGATATCCTCTGTCTTCCAATCGCCTTTAGGCTGTGAGACATCTGAAATTGGAAATTTAAATTAAGCGCACAAACAAGCCATGATAAATCGTTTACAAATGATAAATTATCTTGAAGAATTTCGCTGAACAGCGTTTGCAAAAATAAATAAAATAAAAATATATAAAAATGCGAAAATTATATTTTCCATTTGGGGCACGGCCTTCACGAAAATACTTGCAAATAAATAATATTTTTAATAATTCAGTTTCAAATAGAATATGATAAAGTGAAACCTCTCACAATTGGAGAGGCTTGTTTATAACCTGATGCATTCTAAAAACCATCAGAAAAGCTTTGACTTTGTGTGAAATGGCCTTTTGTGAGGGTTGTCTACTGCATAAATACAGCCAATCCAGGATATAAGCTCCATCGAAATAAACAAAAAAGGATGGAATGTGTTTTATTGTACTTATTATTTCAAGTAAAAAGGGTGTCCCCTATAAAAGCATCCTTCATTTGAAAGCACTGAAAATGTTGCCCCATACCTGGGATGCCTTTATAGCCGACACCCATATCCGTGGCAGACTGTATTTCACTTAAAATTTATTGAATTGCTTGAAATTCACTAAAAAATTTTTTTATTTTTAACCAGTTTAAAAGTTCATCAGCTTACGTATTCTTTTCCTTGCGTCGAGGTATGCCGCATTTACCGCATCATAGGTAATGCAATTCCGATCGCCCACATAAGAATCTCTGAAAAAAGATTGAAAATTGAAATAAAAAAATATTTCCCATTAAAAAAAAATAAGCTTTTATCATATGCTACCGCATAAAAAAGGGAGACCTCATTAAATTTTTTTTCGCAATCGAGCAGACAATTTTCACAAATCGAAAGCGCTGGGTAATTTAATTTACGTCGATGCTGTGCGAATGCTTCATGCGATAATCACATTATTGCCATTTCACAGGACATGGAGCATTGTGGTGGATACACGCGTCTACGCGTGAAAGCATCAATTTCAGTGTGCTCTGAAGACTTCACTTGTTCGGACGTTATTGGCAGGATATTCTTAAATCGGTGAAAGTTAAAATAAAAAGAAAATTCCTAAGGACGAGTATGGAAGCTGTGCAACGACAACGTCTGCAAAGCATTCTGAACGAATGTAAGGATAAAAATATTGACGTCAATAAATTGAAAGGGGTACAAAAATTGATTGACGACATTCGACAAAATCGAACAAAAAATTCGAAAGGATTTTACAAGTTTTTTCTTCTCGGTGCGGGTCTTCTCTTTTGTCTTCATTTCTTTTTCAAGGAATTCCAATCGAAGGTGATAAGAAAAATTTATTAATTTTGTTTTTCGGCCTTTAATTATGTTTTTAATGATTGTTTAGGCATTGGCCTATTTATAAAATAAAAATTATTATTTTCGAATTGTCTTGCGGTTTTTCTTCACTTCTCTTTTCGTTATTTAATAGCGTTGTCTCTTTGAACTTCCACGTTCGTTGAGTTACGCCTTTCGCCCGCCAGAAAATTGCGATTTCTGCAGAAATGTTGATCGTGTTCCGCGAGTACGTGGCATAAGTAGCGAAGAGTTTGGTGAGAAATATGCCTACAATGGTGCACCAGTGATCGTCGAAGATGCAACGAAAAACTGGACTGCTTTGGAGGTAAGACAGCTTGAGGAAAGTGCTTAAATATGTTGAAAGAAAACTCAGAGAGGACACAGTAAAAAATTGGTTCTCATTCATGGAACTCCGAAAAATGCTTCCTTAAACATAATAAAAAGAAAATTATAATGACCATTAATAAGGTCTGGATGTGCAGGATACTGGGCTTAAATGGTAAAATATTCTTCTTTGTCTAGCCTGTTCCAGAGCCAGTGTTGATTCCTGGACCTCAAAAGTGTCTGACCAAGTCTTTTGAAAGGTCGCATGAAGTCTTGATAATAATTAAAAATAATATTACGCTGATTACTTAGTTGAGGTATTAAAGCAGCTGCGGGTACCATAACTTTTTATTTGTTCTCCTTTTCAGAAATTCAACTACACGTACTTCCGTGACGTATATTCGAGAGCGATGCGTAAGAAAAAAATCGATGACTGTCAATTTTTTCCTTACAAAACCGGATTTAAAAACATTTTCGAAGCCCTTAAAATGCCACCCGAACGTGTCAGATTAGAG
Source organism: Chlorops oryzae (assembly GCA_020466095.1). Taxonomy (NCBI): domain Eukaryota; kingdom Metazoa; phylum Arthropoda; class Insecta; order Diptera; family Chloropidae; genus Chlorops; species Chlorops oryzae. Next base: position 26,386,141 of record CM035807.1, on the reverse strand, counting down.
CCTGGCACGAAGCCCTGGTATTTCGGTTGGAGTAACTGCAATCCTGAGACTGCAGAGGAATTTCGACGTCACTACGGACGGCCGTATTTCCTGCCGAGAACATCGGAGAATAATGCAGTTGATTGGTTTTTCATCGGAACGGCTGGACTGGGCGCACACATGCATGTTAGTTTAGGGGTATTCACGCTTAGAAATTAATTATATTTTCTAATGATCGAAATTCCAGATCGATAACGTACGTCTTCCGTCCTGGCAAGCGCAGTTATCTGGAAGTAAGCGTTGGGTACTTGCTCCACCACCGGAATGCTACTTTCAGTGCAAAAGAATTGATGCTGTTGTCAGAAAAGGGGATATCAGTAAGTTGGGCTTTTAGGGGAAATACAGTAAACTCTCTTATAGGTGGACATTCTCACTTCTGTTGAGTCTTAAAAGAAATGAATTTCTCATAGAAAAGGAAACTTTTCTTCACCATTAACGTTCTCTCATGAGGGATTTCACTGTACTGTACGTAGAATGAAAAGGTTTAGTGGGCTTAGAGCTAGTCTGCGGAGCACTCACATACAATTTTCGAGACAGTAACGGTTTTGGAGTGCCTCTTTCCAACGGAGCCTTTAGACAGGGCATATTTACAGGCTCGTAGGTTGAAAATTATTTAGGCAAGGCGCTTAAGACAACTTCAGAGGGATTAAGTCTCCTTCATATCATACTGCATTCTGTACTTGTAATTGAAACCATTCTTAAATCCATCCATTACATCCTTATTTGAAATAACTGAGGGCATCAGGGAAGCCATTGATCTCAATGAAATATCATTTCTTGTGCTTCTTGATCACATTAAGGCCATTGATACTGTAGACCATCAGATATTAATAAAGAAACTTAGCAATAGTTTTCATTTTTCTCCTGAAGCTGGCAAACTCATCAGTTCGTTCTTAAGTAACAGAAGTCAACTGGTTCATGATGGATGTGTTACGTCACGCCCTTTGAACGTATGGAGAGGGGTTCCACAGGGATCTACTCTTGCACACCGGTTGTTTAATATCTACATAAATGGACTGCCTATTATCCTCCGTAATAGCAGAGTTCATCTACATGCAGATGATGTACAACTTCTCATCAATTGCAAGCGGAACAATGTGCAGAGTAGTGGGGATGTTCCTAATGATGAGCTACGCTCTGTTTCTAATTGGGCTCTATTTAATCGTTTATGTATAAGCCCCAAAAAATTCAAGTTTCTAGTTATTAGTAAAACCAATAACATCAATGTTCGAAGCCTACCAGTAGTTTCTATAAACGGAAAGCTAATTGAATTTGTCGTAACTGCTAAAAATCTAGGTGTTATTTTCAATAGAAATCTGACTTGGAACAATCATATAACTTCCACGATAGGTAAGGTGAATGGTATGCTTCGCGTGCTTCGGATTGCCTATGAAGTAACTCCTCTAAGAATTGGAATGCTACTAAGCAAAACGTACCAACGCTTCTTTATGGTTGTGAACTCTACTCAAACTGTGATACGAAGCTTAATTTAATATTTAATAATATAGCTAGATACATCTATTTGTGCAGGCGCTTCGATCATATCTCACTGCACGCTAAGTCCATCTTTGGGATGACTTTTGATAATCTGCTCAACTTTCGAGTTCTCCTACTTTTACTTAAAGTTATTGTTCGCAATACACATGGCTATTTGTACCACCACGTTCATTTTATCCGCTCTGCAAGAGATAGAAAAATCGTTCCCATTTGACATTTTGCGCTAGTATCTGAGCGACAGTCTTCTTTATATTAACGCCATTCCATAGGCGGAACAATTTAACCCCGAACTTCGCAAAATTCATAATCTCCCTCTTTTCAGACAAAAACTCGCAACTTTTTCTGTTCAATATTTCTTTTCCTTCAGCCTTACATACATACTGTTAAATTAGTGTGAATATTTTGCTATACTATGTAGCTCTCTCACTTATAATTGCACCTACCTATCTGACAAGTGCTGTCCTGAAGATTGAATTTCTTTTTGAACTTGATTAAAATGTTTCTTTCTTAAGGACCCTCTCCAGCTCTGTAAGGAATCTCAGCAGGAATTTTCTTGATATTCCTTGAAGGAAAAAACGTAGCATAATTTCATTTTTTAATGCAATAGTGACAATCTATATGTTGACGTCAAGACGAAAAGCTGTTAAAAAATTTGTTCAAATGGATTCGGAATTATAAGTGTGAATAATATTTTGGGTAATTGTTTCTTATAATCGAAAGTTTTTTATTTCATTTATCCATTTCTGAACGCTAAACTTACACATTGAACCTTGTTAAATACATTAAATTTTTTTTCTTGAACTTGCACTCTTCTGTCAAAATTCCTTTCAGAAAGAACGGAAAAATTAATATTTCTAATATGTACCTCTACTTTTGCCTACTTTAGTGCTTTTATTGAATGTTTTTTTAGAACTGATTAATTTCGTGTTTTAAGGCTAAAACAACTAGAATGTTATGCGTTATTATCCTGACCAAATTAACACGTAGACAAGGTTTTTTTAATTAAAGACATCATCATTTGAAACGTCAAACTAAAACTGTTAAAGAAAAAATCAATTTTAAAATACTTGTACATTTGTTAACAATTGCTTTTGTATTTTTCAATTATTACGAAAGAATATTTCAATTTTTTTCTTAAATGTTAAATAAATTACTAGTTGAAACGGATTAAGTGTTTTATTTTGACATGTTTTACTAAAACATCTCAAAAATAAAACATTTATGGAAACATGGCATAACAGAAAAATCTGTGTTACCGTGTTTAATTTACAGCAAAAAAGGGAGCGAAAAAAGAAACTACTTTTTGACGAACTGGTGACTGTTAACAGAAAATTTCTGACACAAAAATTCCTTCAGCATATCTTAAGCTTTTTTAATATGAAGTTTTTATTGCTGACAGAGCTGGAGAGGGCCCTTTAAAATAAAATAAATAAATAAAAATAAATTGATCGCATGCATTTTCATATTTCAGTTGTATTGGACACCAATAAATGGTATCACCAAACTTTTGTCCAACCCGGCGAGGTCAGTCTGACGATAGGCGCTGAATATGACTAAAGAAAAAATGTACGATTTCAAATAAATGAGAAAATGCCCACACCAAAGACCAATATGTTTTATTCTATATGTTTTTTTATGCAGAAAAAAAATCAAGAGTCTTCTAAGTTGCCATTTAAGGACCATGGATACGTTTCACATTGTTCGAATCGAAGCCATATTGGCTCAAATATAATTTCATAATCGCGCATCCGTCTTATGGCGACTCTGAATAGGAAATCGAATTCCCTCAATTATTTCATTTAATTTATGCAGCTATCTCGACACTGGCAATGCAATTAAAGCCATTTAAGATAAAAATCTAACACGCACCTGTAAGCGATCCTAGGAGTCGCCTCTTAATTAAGAAAATGAAACCAAAACAAAAAAAAATGCCAAGCGACAAACCATGAATGCTCAAAAAAGGGTTTCTGATACCAAATTCACGAACGAGTCTTTTCGAAAGTCTCCTTAAAAGTAAAAAATGGTGCAAAATTTACAAATGTTTACATGGCGCGTGCGTGCGGGGCGTGCGGCCAACTCGGCGGACACCGGCGGGCGAGTGATGTCTCTTGCAGCGGATCGAGCGCAGCGTTTCCATGTGACCGGTTAATGCAATATTAAGTAATTACAACTACAACTATGAAAATGGACGAGTTCAAGATAAATGCTTTCGAAATGATAACAAATCACGAGGACCACTCGAATACTTTTAATCGGCATTGCACCAACTTGTAATCTTTTATTTATTACATACATCTCGATGGCCATAAATACAAGCGCACTCCCATGACTCTCGATCTCGATTTCGAGCGTGGATCGCAGATCGCTGATCGTGGATCGTGGATGGAGAGCAAAAAAAGCAAAACTGTCGTCACGTGAAAGGAGACGTCCTCATACTTTTACCACTGCTCGATTTGAACTCGTTGGACGGGTCTCTTATCCCAAAATGGGATTTGTGCATTTACCGAGTTAACACGGCACTGCGACGGGTTTTTCGACGTCCGTAGTCCAAATGTTCGTTTGGAAATTCCGCATTGATTCGGAATGCCTAAAAGAGCAGTGCCTACGTCTGGGGAGTTTCAAGTTGAGCCAAATGAAGTCCATCGTCCAACTTAAGTTCAATGTGCGTATTATGGACTATGGAGAAGTAAAAAAAAAACAGCAGCTACAAAAAAGAAAACAAAAAAAACAGATCTATTGGTTTGGAGAAATTGCAACCATTTTAAGACAAAAACTGTGATGCGAAATAAAGGCTTCGATTAAAAATAAATATCATGCGTGATGCTTGTGCTTTGTCAACTGGTTGTGTGGACTTAATTGGAGCCCATTTTATTCGGTAACGAAGAAAATAAGTTTGAGAAGCATTATTCGATTTAATATATTATTTATATGTATAGGTACATATGGGTATTTCCACACGGACGTGACAGTTACTTTAGCAATTTTAAGTCCCGAATTGAAGAATATAAAATTGGTAAATTTGTTTCTAGCTATTATCGCGCAGCTCTTCCGGAATTTTATACTTATCAAAATTTTATGCAGATCAGAAAGGCAATTAGATATGCTCGGACGTGACAAAAAGTTTACTTTTTTCTGGAAATACCCATATGCCTTGTTTTTGATTGATTTTTTGTGGTCCTTGCATTGATTTAGGCTGAGAACACACCGGATCAAAAGAAACGAAGTTTGGAAGTTTTAAGTTGAAAGTCTTGGTGAGGTTATGCTATGCCAAAATAACAAGGCTTTTATGATTGTTTCGCTGAAGTTTATATCCATTCAATTTGTCCATGACTTTTGCAATAATTTTCATGATTTATGTCTTCAAAATCATTAAATGCCATCTCTATCAACCCCCATCGGCCCATCGGATTGAAAAAATCTCCTTTCGAATCTTACGTGCAACATCAAAATATCGTTTATAAATTCAATTATGCCAACGCGATTTCAAAAGAGTCTTTTCAACAATTTTCTAACTAAGGAATTCAGGGGGCCTTCTGCGAATTTGTGTCACATGAAATTTTATGATTCGTAAAAATCAAGTTTTAAAGCTGAAATATTTCCTTTTTAGCATATTTCTGGAACTTTTGCAACATTTGCAATCGACAATTTGTTTATGAACTCACATGTTTACATGAATGAGTAAAAAATGAGTACAAAAAAGAAATAAATTCAATTTTCCATTTGACTTGCACAAACGGAGCTCCGTGGGTAAATATCTGATTTGGCTTCGAAGTCTTCGCAGTTCTCTGGCAAAGCGTCGCAATGATGCGATCAGCTTTTTCACATGCGCACACGTTGGCGGGAGGGGTGAACTGTATGCAGCATCTTCTGGTGTCGATCGATTGATATCGTTGAAGGAGGCTAGCTTCGGCGAATGGTAAAAAGCTGCAGTCGAATTGCAATCGAAGTGCGAAGTCAAATTACGTCACACGACGCCAACTCATGTGGGGTTACAGCGCATGTGCATGTCTGTACGCAAATGCTTGAGTGCATTTCACAGCCGCCGAGCCATCACGGAGCGCTGCTCGCAATATCACAATTCAGTGATTGCGGTGTTTAGGCCTTTTCGGTTTTATTTTACCTGTCACATCGGCTATTGTTAAATAAGACGACTGCATCGGAGACGTTAAATAAAAGTTCAACTCAGCCGTCGAGCCGTCGAGCCGTGGGTTGGCGCTGTTGGCTGTTGCTCAAGTTCTGCGATTGAACCGTAGAGAACTTGGCCGTGTCTCAGAGACTGTCAAAAGGAATAGAATTGAACAAAATTTTAAGGTTATTGTCCAAGTCTTAGCTCAGCGTACATACACGTACGTGCAAGTGCCATGAGAGATTGCCGATATTGTTAGTTTAAATGTCACAAAAGCGAATCGCGAAGGCCGATCGTGGGGTCTTTGTGGTCACGTGCTCAATGTGCGACATGGTGTGATCGTTTACATGTACAATGTCTAATGCTAATTGATATTGAAGATGATAATCTCGTTCTAAGTTCGGAATTTAAATTAGGAGATCACATTTTAAATGTTTCACATGCCAGTGGCAAGATCTTTGCGAGAAAAAATGCGTAAGAATTAAAGAAGTTTACGTCTGATGCTATCTCGTCAGTAGGCCGATGACGGTGGTTTTAAAGGGCGGCCACATTTTCAAAAAATTGAAAATATTTCTTTTTTGTTATTGTAATAGAATGACGGTTGTATTAGAACAAAATGTTCACAAGATATCGAAGTCTTCGTAAGTATTTAATTTCAGCTTCTGATCTCTGCCGCCTCGTCATCGTTCAGCCAGGTGGGAACGCCCACAGCTGTACAAACAAGGTCGTTGAGCTTAATAGCGCAAACCGATTCGCAGTAGATATTAAGAGGTCAATATACTAAAAGTTTTCGCGTCTTGTTTACTTGGTAACTAGTCAAAATTTCATCTATGAGAATAGACTGCATCCACAACAAACTACCAACAAAAAAAACTATTAGAAGTGAATTGATCACTTCAACAATCTCATAAGTCACTAGAATAGAATTTTTCAGGAATCAATTTAAAAACTGCTTCATGCTTAAACCAATGAGTTTTGAAGGACTTTTTGAAGGACTTTGTTTTATCCTTAATTAAGTAATAAGGAGGCAGGAAGGTTTAACATTATGTGTTCTTTTCCTTATGAAACCATTCCTGCAAAAATGTAACAATTTGACTTGAGAGGTTTTTGAAATGGCCGATACAAGTGCAGTCGAAGGGAGAGCTTTCAAGGCTATATATGTATATCGTACCTATAATTGATTTTCGTTCGATTAGTTTTTAAGTATGAGACCGATTACTTTTCAGCCTTACCGCTGTGTTCAGAAAAGGCAGATGGATTTCTTTTGCTGGCGAATTGAAGATGGAGTATAGCTGGTGTACTTGTGACTAATCAGCGTGTAGTTGGGGAGCAGGCGAAATTATTGCCAGGCTCTCACCTCCAAATATACGAGCTTTTTGTCCTAATTAATTGGATTGTTTCTGTGATGATCATATATGACAGCTTAAGCTCACATTTCTTCTTTAGAAAGAAGTTTCTTGCGTTCCAAGAAATTTCATCTTTTTAATTACCTTGTCCTAGTATAATGATCTCTTATACCTACATATTGAGTATAAAACTCTTAAGAGGATATTATTGGGCACTCATTTTATATTTATGTACATGATTATGACTTTGCTGTATCTATGTTATTTGATAGAAGTGGCGAAATTATTTTGCCTTAAAGTTTACATTTTTTCTCCCTTCCTTTTTTTGGTCTTTTATCTTTTCTTAGCCATAAAAACTTTCTACTTACAGCGTTCCACGAAACACGTTCACATTGTAATCATAGACTGATGATCTTCCTGGGCCGGAGAGTAAAAGCGCACAATCTCCTCCAAATGGTGTGCTCAACTGTTGGCCAAAGCTATGGAATTGTGCCGCTCCAAGGTCCTTAACCAAAATGGCAAAGGTGACTAAAAATATTCTGGAAAAATAGGTGAAAAAATTTTCAAATTATTTTCGATTCAATAAAAAACAAAAAAATAAAAATTGGGTACTTCGAAAAAATAAATAAAAATTCGTTTCACAGTTTCAGCCTACATAAAAGCTATAACACCATACAATTAAGGCGTAAGCCAGGCACATTTATTAAATCCCCTGCAGCAATGATAAGGCATTTGAAAAGGCTGAAATCCATTAATCACTTTTGGTTTCATATTTGACTGACTGCACGTTACATGAGCCAAGGTTGTGCTACCATTTCGAAGCCACTGAAATTCGATGAAAAGGAAAACACGAAGACAAAAGCCGAAGTAAAAGCAAAAGCAATATCAAATCAAATTAAATCAAAGTGAACGTTTATACATGACCACATGATACCGCATGAGCTGCGAACTGCGAAGTATCAAATGCGTTGGTTCAATAGTTCGTCGAATTGGTCGAAATGTTTGGAAAACGCTAACGAATTGATCATAATTCTGCGGCACGTTCGGTATAGATATGACAACCCCAGCAGGAAAATTTCTTATGCATGACGGCGTCATTAGTTTTGCCATCCATGGCATAGAGTTGAAAGTGTTATACATGACTGTTTGGGTGTCATAATATGACATAATATATTATATTTAGGTTCCTCTATTCAAGCGGGTAGCGGAAGACTCGATTGAAATGCTGCACTTTGGGAATTTTTCAAAGGGATGAGAAGCACTCGAGTGAGTGAAAGGGGAGAGAGAGGAAGAGCTCTAGAGAGAGAGAGAGAGAGAGAGAGAGAGAGAGAGAGAGAGAGAGAGAGAGAGAGAGAGAGAGGACGAACGACAGAGAAGGAGCCGTTACCATCAATTTGTTTACAAATGTCATAAAAAGCGTCCATCAAATGGTCATACGTTCTGCAACTATAGCAAGATAATCGATGACATTAGGGTGACTTTTCCTCCGGGGTACATACACTCGTGGACATACTTACATTAAACCACATTGTTTTCAATCTACTTGTTAGACGTCCACACTCATTTCCAGCGCTTTTTGGCCTTTGGCACTACTTAACTCATTTCTTCTTCGTTAAGCTGCGCTCTCGGTCATGGCGAATTGCTGAGGTGTTGATGTGAAAGTATTTCGCCTTATTTCGTTGTAATTTTCTTTCGTTTTTGTTTTTATTAATTATTGTTTTATTTTCTTTGCAGCAGATGCATTCATGGTGAGGTCTTTGGTTTTCGCTCGGCGGCATTGTTTATTATTAATTGCATCTCGAGCGAAAAGGAGCGATTTTTTTTTAAATTTATTTTTACCGCAAATTGGAGCTTAACTCTCTTTTTTTTCCAGCATATCTCTTTAACAATGGAAAGGGATTCGATTTCATAATGGGATCACTGATAGGATCATTTTATGTAGTTAAGGCATTGTTTTCTATTTAATTCGATCTGAGCCATTCACTTTCTATGATGATTGAAGGCGATTTCCATTATGACTTAAGTGTAAGACAATCTCATTTGGCAATGGAGAAAGGGATCAAAATAAAAGTGGAGCTTTCTGCTCAGGCTTTTTAGAGCTAATAATATTAATTTCTTGGCTTTTTCGCCGAACACAGCTGTATTCACTATTATAGGAAGAGGTACCTATGTATGTATATAATAAGATTTCTACTCCAAGATTTGGCTAGGTACCTTAAGGTCTTCTTAAAATAAAATAAGTGACCTTCAACCTGCAGCAAATTCTAATTTTTCGAAGGAACTTCTTAGTGATTTTCAAGAACGATAGATAGATGCTTCACTGCTTCGTATTCCTTAAATGCATGGTAATTTCTATGAACTTCTTCATTGGCAAGTCGTCTGCAAAGTTTTTAACAACACGATTATTTTTTATGCCATCACATAATTTGCTTTTGAGATGGCAACTCTAATTGTGGTACTTAACAGCACTCCTTGTAAACATTATCATCCTATTATAAAAATGAACTTTAATTTCGTTTTCATAATATCGAAATTGCTCATGGTGCAATCAAAATTGATCGTCAAATTTTTTTATTATTCCCTTCGACTCGTCGACTTTATGGGCCATTTGGAGTCATCATAAACCACATTCGGTCGGTAAAACTTCAATAAAAAAAATTTTTTTTTTGCCCAAGGTTAAAAAAAATTGCAGATGAACTTAAAGTCTTAGAACAAAAAAAAATTGTAAAGCTTTCCGTTCCATCCTAAGAATGGAAAATTGTAATGGATTAGACAAAGCTGTTGCTACCAGTTTAAACCATGCCATGATTTGATAAAGTGCCTGCACGATTGTTTTTAATTTACTTAAATGATGAAAAAACATTTTGAAAAACTTATGAAACTCAGTGTAGCTCTAACGTTGCCTGAGGGTTTGCAAAAGAAGCATCGAAACGATGTCTGAACTCAGGCTTCTAAGAATTTGTGTCATGGAATAATTTATATTATGATTATATGTCTTAAAGTCAAGAAAATTTGAAATAAATCTTTTTCGGTCTACGGCTGTTTTATGTTTTATGAATTTTGTTAGAAATGGTTTCGAACAATTCTAAACAGAAGCATAAACTAGAAGAATATTCATCAAGAGCCCACTGAGATTGTTAAAAAAAGAGACAGCTTTGAAAATCGCTCCGAATGGAAGGAAATAAGTATATGAAAATAATAATAAAAAATAAAATAGAAAAATTTCGCACATTAATTGGAATTTATTGTTTCCTTGAAAATTTAAGTGGAGCGGCTTTTTAAAGGAAAATTTTATGGAAATGTTCAAATATTATATTTGGACTCAGAAGTCGAAGCCCCTTCGTATCTGGTGAGTTCAATATTCTCGAAGAAGGCAACTATACACGCAGAAAGATGGAAATGCTGGAGGATAAAACTGGGCTATAACGATGTCGAAGGGACCAGCAAAAATCCATCGTTATAACCGATAATCGCTATATCCGGCAACAGAAAATAAGAAGAATTAGAATAGCGAACCAAACTTTACCTAAAATGTTCATCGCTATAACCGATAATCGTTATAAAAGGTATCGTTATAACCGATTTTCACTGTTTATAGCATTTAATGGTACTTAATAAGATGGGTCACTTTTCTAAGAGAAGATAGAATTTTCCCCCTTATGAACTAATTTCACTAGTTTACAAAATATATGGGTAGCGCTAAAACACATTTTTTCTAACTAATAATTAAAGGTTTTCGATCACGAAAATGGCATCCATTTATTTTCCCAAAGAATAGTTTCTGAGATATAGGCAAAAAATGAGTTTTTTGGTTACATTTGCATTTCATGCTAAATAACTCAAGAAATATTGGTCTTACAATCCTTTAATATATACTATCAAAAAGAACATGGCTACCCTTTACTTTGGTATATTACTTGTTTCAATCGATGCCTTCGTTTTTGAACCGACCGAAAATAGAGGGCCCCACCTTTTCCCAACTTACTTTAAACGAAAAGGCCAGCACCTTGTTTAGAGCTAAAGTCGACTTAATTATTTATTTCTTATTGCAACATATAAACAAAAATACTTGAAAAAAAAAAAAAACAGTTCAGAAATCATTTAGATTAGCATTCCAATCAAAGACCGTTAAAAGTAACGCCGAAAGACCCCTTGCAATATTTATCATGCTGTGTCTTTTAAAATTAATGAGTTCGAACTTTTGCGAGCTCTTAAAGAAAAGAAGAAAAAAAAAAAACCATTTGGCAATAAAAGTAGAGCAATTTAGACGCACGCACCAAAATGTTGATTAATCAATCATTGTTAGATATTGTATCTCTAAGAGAAAAAGCTCCATTTAACATTGGTCTGTTTGTCCTGACATGGGCGATGGCATGGGGTGTTGGAGAGGGAAATGAATTCCCCTTAGATTTCAAAGAATCTGCAGATTTTTGACAGTTTGGTTGACCCAATTTTCTATTTATCTAACGCTAGGTCTATAGGTCCAGGCGTGCTCTTTACCGCATGGGCCAGATATGGGCGATTTCCCCATGCATTAGATCTTCTTAACGGGGCCCATAATAGTTGCGGAAAGTTTTCATACCACGCTAATGAATCTACTATTTGTCTTTGAGCCAAAATTTTCTGAGGAAAAACCTCCTCTCTACACCAACGTCCAGCCGCGCAGATAACGTCATTTTCAATAATAAATGCGTGCAAGTCGAACGATAACGCACACAATCGCATTGCTTCATTAAAGAATAAAATGCATTTGTCGCAAGATCCGTTAAAATTTTATAATTGGATTTCTTCAGCGCATTCTACAACATTTCAGAAATTTATTCTAACAACTTCCAAATACGATGGCTGCTTGTGTCGCTGGTGCTGCCGCTGCTGCTGCCGCTGCCGCTGCATCTGGTGCCGTTCACTCATAATCAAACAAAAGCACGCCCCGTTCTTTCCATTTACAAATCACACCTATGAGGGAGCTCTCGAGGGGGTACAAATCTGTGTTCGTCATGCAAACAGCATAATGTTCAGTTAACAAATCGACAACCCCAAAAACTGGGCCAAAGGTATAAAGACAACGAGATAAGGCAAGTTACGCACCCAGTTTCACGTGATGCCGTGCATGGCCATAAAAACAATTTTGCATTTGATTTTGATTTGATTTTTTTTCATTTTTTTTTTTTTTTTTTTTTTTGGTTGGTTTTTTGCAGCATTGTTCAGCGCCGTAGACGACTGCAGACCAGCAGACACTTGCTGTCACACGATATGTTGCGGCTGTATGTTGCCATTAAACTACCTTGGTGGTAATTTTTTAAGTGAAAGGTCCAATCAAAGATCTAATACAGACAGAGCACGCCACACTCAAAATCCAAATCCAAATCCACGTCCACGCACACGTCCCCGGCCGCGTCGTGAGCGCGTGGTGCGTAATTTACAGTACACCTTCATCGTTGCCAATATTCATTAGATTCGAGGTTTTTAAAATATTGCATTGATTTTTGATTTTCAAGCAAATTCTGCGTGTCAGTCTCAATGTGGCTCTGGCTGCGATCATGTCCACCTGCAGTAAGAATTTAATCGTCTAAATATGCTCCTCAGGTAGATTAACATGAATATGAAATTCGTTTTTTTTTTTTTTGTCCAAGGAAAATTGCTAATATTTCATTTAATAACATAAAAACAAAATACATTGCTGTATTTTGAATAGTTTTTCAGCTGAACGAGCTTATGTAAATAAACGCTTATGACTTCGAGTGCTGGCAACATGTTGCTAACACTTGATACCTCTTTTGTAATACAATATTTTGCATACTGGTCAGAATATGTAACATCGAAAAGAAAAAACATTAAAATTTATATGTAAATTGAAGTGACGTAACCAGTTTCATTCAGTTTTTAGACTTATTGAAATTTTTTCCATGATGGAGAGAAAAAAGCGCGTATTACGTAGAGAAAACTGACACATTCATTTCGAGACTGTAATAGGAAGCTGTGTATAGGATGTCATTAAAGTTGCATAATTGTCATAAAGAAGCTGCTTAACGAATTTTTTTGTTGTATTTTTCAATTTATAATAGATGAGAAAGATGAAAGGGGAACTTTGATATAAAAAACTTTAAAAAAATGAAGCAATATCAAACATCTCTTTGAAAGTACTAAATTTCAAGGAACTATGCACATGTTTTTGAGAAAAAGCCGTAAAGAAAATTTGGTCTTGCTAAACCACGATTTTTTCCTACAAGTATGTCAGAGCCTTAAGAGTTTAGCGGGAATTTTCAACATTTCAAATGGTTTACTATTTCAGAGTAGAGATTGTATAAAGATTTTTAAAAAATTTCAGATCCAGAGATCTCATTATTCCAAACTATGTATATGGCCCTATATTGACCTCAAATTCGATTTAAGTGATCTTAAGAGCACATAGTAAGCATATGAGACCCTCGGGCCTGATTTTTTTGGGGGCTGTGTTATCAATCATTTTTTTAACCAATGTATTTAGAAGCGATGCTGAATTTTCAATATTCAAAAATATACGAGCTTAAGCCGCAGGAGGCATCCACGACTGGTGGATGTGGCCATATTTCAGTCGAAACTGCGGAAATATGCTAACCGAAGGTTGGCGCCATAAAACAAACCATTAGCTGTTCCAGTTTCAAATTTTGAAACTCTTCAGGAACCAGTGTTGGAAAAGTAGGTGTAATTGTACCTTTTTCGGCCCTTTTTCACTTCAAAGGTACATTAGGTACAATTTGTCCATTTTAGGTACAATTCAAGATGAAGAAATTTTGTTAGTGAATGAAATGGTGAAAGCTCTTCTGTGGTTATCCGCGACTACTCCTGATTCTATTGCAACATTCTCATGAAATTTACACAGAAGCGGCATTGGCCGTTATAAGAATATATGTCACGGGTTGGTCATCGAAATTGGAATAGATTACTCGATCGTATCAGTACCTTTCGTTTTGCAAGACAATGTCATCGTTCAGGAGTGAATAACACCTTCTCTCGATGACATTTACATTAGGATTGGTATGAATAACATCTCCTTTAAATGACCATGCCATCAGATTTGAGAAGTACTCAAATTTTTCCCTTGATGTCTTCGGTGAAAACATAATGAGTTTAACTTTTATGAACAAAAATCCGGCTGGGTATATTAGGTACACTTTATGGACCACTTTAGGTACACACTGAAATTTCCATTTTCCAACACTGTCAGGAACTCCAAAGGCGCTGATGAGTCACGAAATTTGGCAGTATTCGCCAATCGTGGATGCCTCCTGCGCTTTAAGCTCGAATATTTTCTGATATTAGGAATATTTTTTTTAATTTAGTACCTATATGAATATATAAAACGAGTTCTAATAACTTTAAAAAAAAAAAAAAGACAATGGCTGGACTGAGTTAAAATTACCCTGCTGGAAATTGCCTAGAGAAATCTAGTTAATAGCTAGGGCCTAGCTAGCGTCTAACTAGCGCCTAGCTGGATTTTCTGGACTACATAAATCTAGCATGGCGCTAGCTAGCGCCTAGCTAGAACCGCCGCTGCAGGGGCAATGACTCGAATAATCTCGACAGGGCCTAGCTAGAACCCAAAGAGAAAATTTGAGACAAAACTTTTTTTATAATTCTCACTTAGTTTAATTTCGTGGAAACATAAAGGGTGTAAAGGTGCGAACAGGTAAGAACTTTAACCAATACCCCGTCAAGGGGACGTGAAAATAAATCTTTATGTAAAACAAAGGGATTGACATATGATCTAGGCGCTAGCCAGAAATTACTAGCCGGGCGCTAGCTAGCCGAAGCATTAACAAACTAGGAAGACGCTAGGTAGACTTTACTATCTAGGCCCAAGACATAAAGCCGAGATAGAATTTCCAGCCGGGTATACATATATGAAAGTAATTTCAAGATTCGACTTCTTTCCACTTTAATGTAATATAAAAATATCCAAATTTTCTTCTCATTCAATCCCATACACTTTACTTAACCTGTCCACACACCAAATATACTTTCCACGTGTAGGGTGTATGAACTTTAATGGGAGAAAGAAAAAGTAATTAAATCAAATGAGCAAGCTTGAAAGATTTAACGCTTTCTCGAGCTGATTTTTCTCGGAAAACCTTTTTTCGACGGCGACAGTGAACAATAAACATAAGAAACATAAAAAAAAAATTCCCAAAATTTTCCATTTTCTATTTAATTTTCCTTCTTTTCTCTCACATTTCTTAATTATCACACGAAAAGTGCTAATCAAAAAGGTGGTCAAAATGAAATCAACGTCATCAAAAATGTTATTCAGAGAATCTTTTATGCCTAAATTTGGTAGTAGGAGTATTTCTTCTCCAACAAAGCTGTTAACACCAAATTACCATATAAAGGTAACTGGTATGTTTTCAAAAAAAAAAAAAAAAAAAGAAAAGATAGAGAATACCATAATTGCTATTGTTCATCGTTAACGAACCATTTGCTCATGTTTTGGTGAGAAAATTCGCATTGATCTCTTCAGTCTCGCTGCTCTTGAAGATGAATTCGAGCAATAATTGAATTTTTCGCCTCCACTACGATATCAAGTATCTTGTTAAAACAAGATTCAAAAAAAAATTTTTCAAATAATCTTCGTGGTTTCTCACCACATTTGCTGCTTGTCAGTCCTCCAAATCAACATAAGAATTGCAGTAACAATTTTTTTTTTTTTTTTTGTATGCCATAAAGAGCATTATGCACATCGAGAGGATGCAATAAAAAGTTGACCTATCTGACCTAAATTACTTTTGCATTTGTCAAGAAAAAAAGAAAAAAAAAATCGAATTAGGATTTCTTAATGCCCAACAAAAAGAGTAACATGATTATGGATTTTTTTTCTTTCCATAGCCGTTCTGGAAAAAACTCAAATTTTTTGCTATAATTTCGCCGAGCATGTGAAATTGCTCAAGAGAGACTTAATTGTTGCAGCATTTTTTATTGTTTCCATCTTAACGCTTGCCACAATTAAGACATCCGCGTGCGTCTTGTGCCACATGCTTGCGATGTGTACTCGTAAATGTGTCACTTTTTTTTGCTAGGCCGGAGGCCGGAGAACACTCAATGTGCTCGTGTCTTTTAGACTTTAGTACGTTTATTTATTTTTTGCCAGACCTAACAATTTTCATACTTTTGTATTACCGTTTCGGACGTGCCAATTCATGATTTAAACGCTTTTCGTTCAGTCGGTCGAGGAATGTGCGAGATCTTTGTAACTCTTGAGTCGTTAAAAACCGTTTAAAAGGCAAGTATTTCTTTTTTATTACAGATGAGCTGGCATATTTTTTATGTTTTTTTGTAAGATGCACATTTTTTTTATTTTTTTTTTTTCAAATAAAGTTTTGAGACAAATTTTGTTCTCTTTTATTTTAGTTTGTCTATTTTAGTTTTTCAAAAGAATTTTTTAAGAGGTCAAAAATCGTTTTAACAAATGAACAAAACAGTATTTATAGCTTAAAAATAGCACAAAAAATGTTCATAAATATGTTGTAGCACACGTCCTGAAAATATAAATTTTACTGAATTTATATTAATAAATTTTCTTTAACTAAAGATGATGGCCTAAGTAAGTTAAATGAGCTAAGTTAAGTAATCTAAAAAAAGGCGCAACGAGGCTTATTGTTGCGGCTAATGCGATGCGATCTTAGCTTAACTCTTTCGAACCAGGAAATGTCCAAATAGGGTCTTAAAATATGAAATTATAAGCGAAACAATCAAACACTGCCACGATCAGAAGAGAACCGAGCAGCTTGAGTGTAATTTTACTTGACGATAACAACTTTCTGGCGTCTCAAACTGATCGGGATCCACTTGACCCAATGGCAAAGCACTTTTTTTATACTTTAGATATTACACATGTGTCCCTTTAGGTGCGAAACGATTAAAACTTCACTCTTCGCCTTAGAGTTTGGTTTTGAAGTCGATAGCTCCGAAATCAGAAAACTTCAAAGATCATTCAAAATTCATTTTATTTGATCAAAAGCATTTCATTTATGAAATTCATCTAAAATCTCTTTTCAATTTATCTCCAGCTAAAATGAGTATTTTTATAGCTAAAAATTGCTTTATTGTGGTTTTCTTTTTGGATGGCACACAAAAATAAAACTAAAAATAAAAATAGGAAACACAAAACCCCAATATCCAAAAGATCAGTGAGCCACAACCTAAAATTCCTTGAAAATGGGTTTTCAATTTTTTATTTCATAATTTTGTTGCATTCCTCATAGGTATTCGGCAAAGGATGGGTTATTTTTTTTACTCTCCATTTTCAAAATTAATTTTAAATCATGGTTTTCTCATGGTCCAGAAGGGCTTAAATCCGTATTACTGAGCAGCCCAATATAAGTAACAAGTTTTCAACTCTCACCATTTTTTTACTGCCAGCCCATGGAAGTCGAACTTCCTAATATGAGAGAACTTAATAATTTTTTCTTTGCGCTCTTTGCTTCAATACCTCGGCCCATACAACATATGAAACATTCTGACCTCACAATTCAACCATGGCGGCATAAAATTTGAAATTATAAAAAAAAATTAGTTCCAAATAAATTGTTTGCAGCAAAAGAACCGTGAATGCGATAAATACGTGAGAAATCAAAATTAGTCACGACCGTTCGAATTCAATTAGCAAATATCGATCATCCGCATCTAAAAACCTCATCGGATGTGGGCTTATTTTAAATGGATAATTAGATAACCATTTGTCTTGTTCACACGTAATTGCTTTCGACACCTGAAAACTTGATGGACTTGAGCTTATCCCGATGCATTATGACAGAATTCGTTCAATCGGAGCTTAGAAATAATTCTCTTATTCAGAGGTAATGGCCAAATAAGAATACTCCCTCTAAGAAATAATTGCACCAAGGATATTTATTTAAATATGAATCGTCGTTTAATCACAGATTTTCATTTTTGCCAACCTAAATGGCAACTCGTACTTAAATGGCCCATATGGGGCCAGTGGTAGAAAGAACCTTTGTTAAAAATGTATGGAAATTAGAGTCCGACCGAAGTCAAAGTTTTCAACCGAAACCGAACCGAAACCGAATATTCGGTTTTTTTAAAGATTCGGTGGCCGAACCGAAACCGAAACTTTTCAAATCTGAGAAACAAAACTAATTTTATTGTTTGCTTGTATATGAATTTAAAATACATACATTACTAAAGCTCGGATTTTGAATATTTTGAATTTTTTTGAATTATTTGAATTTATTGAATATTTTGAATTTTGTTGAATTTTTATGCATTTAACTGTGCTTTTTAAATATTTTATTCACTGAAGTAGGCTTTTTTTGTTAATTTGACAATTCAAACATTTTAATAGGCATACTAAATCGAACTAATTTGAAATTTTTGACTGTGAATTGTTTGAATATTTTGAATTTTTTGCATTTTTTTTGAATTTTTTTGAATGTTTTCTGAATACATTTTTGATTTTTTTTTTTCTTCATTTTTTTACATATTCAAATTCCGAGGCATATACATTACTATACAGGGGTGTCACAGAATCCGATAGCTGTCGGAATTGGAATTTTAGTCGACTGAATTTTCATATATATCTGATAGACATCCGGATAAAATAGGGTTCTGTGCAACTAAGAACCGATAGTGATTCCGATTCAAAACCAAAAGCGACAATATTTGTAAATTCTATATGAAATTTAAATCGGTTTTAATTCCGATTACGACAGTTATCGGATTCTGTGACACCCCTGAATGTAAAAAGACATAACAGTATTATGTGTAAAACAAAACAAAAAGTCCGAATTCACTTTGTTAAAATTAAGGCTTTTTCACTTTAAGTAGTTGTACAAAGTTTTGTTTCAAGTCTTTTGGTATTTCCATAACAGTATGTATGTATGTTGCAGTGGAGTTTTTGAAAAACAAGTGCTAGGCTTGAAACGTTACACCCCGTTTCGCCTGGGTCGGAAATCGATCCTCGGACCCTAGGATCAACAGCATAGCACTCATCTCTAAGCTATCCCAGAGCCACTCCATAACAGTAACTTGTGAAAATTTTTCTTTTTCAAAATACTAAAATATGTTTGAAAGTTTCGGTTTCGGCCTTTTCCGAGCTAAGACCGAACCGAAACCGAAACTGAAAATTTAGGACGATTCGGTGGCCGAACCGAACCCGAAACTGAAGGTTCGGTCGGACTCTAATGGAAATGCTTGCTGGGTATTTTTATTGATATTTCTCAATTATTTATTTTGCTTGTAATCAGCTGATAACGACAGTGTTGCACGAAAAATAAAAGGTGCTGCCGTACTTCCGCGTTATTGAATTTTCGATTTGGTGAAATGAGATGAAAATGAAATGCGTAGCAAATGCCAATAGGTGATTAAAATTCAATGTCTTTGGTGAAATTGGCTCTAAGTGGGAAAAACTAAAAAAAAAAAAATTGTATTGATTTTGTAACCATAAATTTATTCCTTTCATCAATAGCAAAATACTATCTGATCAACCATGTGGATTCATGGGAGATTTTAATGTAATTATTTTAAGAAACTAAATAAAAAATAAGGAAGCTTGAATTGGTTTCCCTTAAAAAATTAAATAACGAGCTAAAACCAAAACTTGAAAGCCTCTCGCATTTTACTTTCATTCGAACCGACCACGACTGCCCACTCTACCCTTACACTAATTGCTAAAAAATTTCGTACCACTTCGATGTCAAAACAGCTTTTGAGATGTCATTTTACAACAATTTTTCTTGATTTCGTGCAATAAAACCCAAAATAACTGGTTCAAAATCATCCTCATTAAAAATGGAAAGTATTTGCATGTGCACGGGATTTTTCCAACGCCCAAGCGCAACTTTGTTTTTTCCTCCAAAAGTCCAAAAAGTTCCTTTCACTATTCACAATGCGTTAAATTGCACACCACTTGTCTTCACTTCGCAAAAAACAAGAAGAAGGAAATAATAAAGTAAAATTGAAAAAAAATAATAATAATAAAACGAAATGCAATCCAGTTTCCAATACGCAATGCCCAGCCGGACTAAACGAGATCCAAAGTTTCTGATACGACTGGACTAAGTCGCTGCTGCTGCTGCTGCCGCTGCTGATGCCGCTAAGGCCGTTGGGGCTCAGCAATAACATGCAACGAGAGTGAATCCGATTAAAAACAAATGCACTCGAGCTCCTAAAATTTGCTCCGGAATGGCTTTTGACGGTCTGCGAATTTCATTGATAGTTCCGTGCAGTACGATTACGTAAGATTTGCACAGCCTCAACATCAATCCGCGCAAGATTGAACAGCGCAATTAAAAACAAACAAATTTCAAAATGAATTTTTAATTCAAACAATTTTCAATTTTTCTCCTTTTTTTTGGAATTTATAAAAGAAAATTATTTTGCTCTCATTGAACATTGCATTTTGATGAATTTTTCGGTGTGATTTATTGTAGAAAATATAATTTATTTATTGGCTTAAGTCAAAATAAAATTTATCACGTAAGAAAATAATTTATTACCGCTCTTTGGACGAACAAATATGCCGTTTCGATTCGGAAAATGGCTGCACGTTTCGATGCATTTGGAAAGTAGAATTCATATTTTCAATCAGGGCGGCTCTGAAGTATTGTAATTTTGAAGGTACTGAGCAATTCACGAAAGCAACTTATATGGCTTCTCTAAAGAGTGAAATCGCTTTTCAGTAAGAGTAAATAGTATGGAATTATTTCTTTCTTTTGGTTATGAGAGTGGGATATGCATGTCTATGAAAATATTTTAAAGAAACTTTAAAAAATTTCCCGTTAATATAGTTCAAATCGACGATTGCTATATCTCGAAAGAGCAGTTGAATTGAATTGTTGGAAGCGGTCGGTCTTTTATGTCAACAGAACTCCCCAAAGCATGATTTTAATCTATGATTTAATGCTTTCAGCATCCTGCATGAGAAACTGTTTGCCACTGTTGAGACCAATCAGAGTTTTATCTACACCACTCGGAAATTTTCACAGGATATGTATGTCTTCTTTAACAACCAGTTCTCTTGAATCAATTTTTTCTAAATATCCAATAAATGTTCATAAAATCGAAGATTTTCATTTGATCGAAAGGGATCTCTTTATCTTGATTTAATGCAACTTAAATTGAATTAATAAATCAGCTGGTTTTGTTTTCTTCGTATATTTTGTGTGAGAATGCGTTGTTAATGGAAACAATCCTTAACTTAATAATTTATGAATAAAGTACCAAAGTTGATTGAGTCGATTTAAATCAAGAGAATCTGAAGCTTGAATTTGGATTATGAAATTTTAAATCTCCTCTTTGGGATTTAGATAGTCAAAAAATGTATTTACATTTCTATTTCTGTTCTTCAGGCTTAGGTTCTTTCTTTATTCAAAATTATAAATAAATCCTACCAAAGAGGGTGTCCGTATTTGCCGCTGTCGCTACGCAACGAAACCCTGACATCGGCGAAAAACGGGAAAAAGGACGGCAGCACTTCAAGCTCAGCTGCTTTGGGTTTTTTCCCGCAATGCTTGATAGGCAACACCGGTTGCTTAGAACTATTAATTAATTCAAAACAATCGCGTGTCGCGCGAAATCCTTTGTCTTTTTCGAGTAATTCACTCAGTTACAATCGCCGAACGTATAATGCGAACCTCCGTCTTTTTTCGATCGTATAACGCAAAGTCCGTGTCGTTTTCTTTTCGAGTGCGTAACGCGAACTACCTCCGTTTTACATACACAGGACAAGGAATATCAGCAAGCAGCATTCGTCTTTCAAAAGGTACGCGGTTGGTTTTTTTCTAAATTGAAACGGTTTCCCATTGCCCCGTTGTTTGGTCGAAAGACCAATTGAACTTTGTGGCACAAACAGAGGATATATTTAGTAAAGAACGGAAATTTTGATCTGACACCTAAAGATTATGCAACCTGCTAAGGCCACTGGACATATAGTTAGACCTACTCTGACATTTGCACTGGCGATAAATGAAATAATTGAAACTTAAAAAAATAAGGATACATAAGTCGCCCTGTATACCTAATATGGAATGCTCAGCAAGTGTCACACAAGCATAGATAAACAGATTGCACTACTCCTCCCCTGCAGTAAGTGTGACTACTCGGGGGAGTAGTCCGCGGAGTGGACCAAAAGTCACAAAGATTCATCCCTCTTGATTTACTTATGCATAGACTCAACTGACGCATTTAAAATTTCGCTGTCATTATTAAAAAACTCGTCAAACTTTCTTCCCATATGAACTAGACCTGAGAGTAAACAATTTGCAGTCGAAGCAAAGCGAAAATCTTAGAACTCATGCTTCGTAGATCTCCTTTTAACTAGACATTGTCTTGTTAAAGGGCATCTAGTCCCGCTAAATTGACATCTCATAGATCAAACTGCCGTCATTTTAAGTAGTCACGTTGGGTCCATACCGTAGTCTAGTGACTTTGTAGAAATTGAGCTCGAACTTACTGCAGGGACTAAACTTGCATTACCACTACTACAAGTGTTTGTCAACCTTAACGCTGCAAGAGGATTTACGACAAAATTTTACAAGACATTTGAAATCGTTAATTAAATAAATTTCCTTGCAATTAATCCGTTGTCTGACAGTCCGAAAGCGCTAAATCTAACGCTTCCCTATTCCTTTTAATTTATTACTCATCATTGTGCGGGGGAAAAAACGAATAAAAGAAAAATTCACACAGTTCGAGCGTTACAAAAGCAAATGCTCACACTCAATAGATACGAGTAAATTCCACGGCATGGTCCCCGTTGAATGTTTTGTACGCATTTAAATAATTAATTTCGTGTTCACTTCGCCGCGGATATCAATTACGATTTTTCGAAACCAACAAACCATTTGAAGTTGAGCACAAATTATGTTAATCGTAAATTTTTCGCTGCACGCATAAAATTTTAAAAATAATTGCATGCCTTCTCGCCCCATCAGCGGACCCGACCGCACTAATGACAAAACCTAGAGCAACTCAAAAATGATGGGACTAAAAAAAAATGAAGAAAAAAAAAAAAAACAGAAACCGTTCGAACCGTTGTTATTTTCCAAATCCAATTCAAATGCAGGAAAAATAGCAAATACGTGGGCTCATTGAAATGCAGCGAAACCACGAAAGCGATTGTCAAAACGAATTTCAGAAATGTATTTTCAAATTTGTCCTCTCTAACAATTTATGTATGTCTTTTAGTGGCGTCAAATATTGGCTTTACTTTCATTTACGCCAAAAAAAGAAGCGTAATTTCAAATGGGCTGAATTGATGAAGGGAATTTTTTTTGCTTTCGGATTTTGCGAAAATAATCCATTTTTGCGAAAGATCAAATTCCGATAACAGAGGAAAGTTTCATGGAAAGTGATTGGATTTAACTCGTTACTGACTTTTAGGGTGTCATAGATGATCTTTATCGGATCGGTCAATGGGGTTTTTAAGACCCATTTGAAATTGTGTGTTACATTTGAATAAAGAGTGCCCCGCCCATCGGCTTAACGGCTCTCATATCGAGGTGGAAGAGAGAACTTTGATTTGATGTCCTTACCAAGCATGAGCAATGATCATTGAGCATATAACAATATCTGCGGCAATATGAGAGTATCTTGAGTCGAAATTTATTGTTTTGAGATATTCGAACTTGAACACTTTATTCATATGTAAAATTTCAATTTGCTCACATTTAAATTGAACGAGATCCAAGCTTTAAATCAAATTTCTTGTTTTGAGATATTCCAATCTTTCTACTTTTTGAAATTTTTGATCAAGCGAGTCTTTTTTGAGTTACCTTTCTGATTAAAAAGATCAAATATGCGCTCGTTTTCTGCTCAAAAATGATACTTTTGTCGGGAGAAAATGGAACCCTAGCCGCGACTCTTCTTAGGGAGTCATATTTGATATCATTTGCGATACGTTTTCGAGTCATATTTGTTATAACTTTTGAGTCTTCTACGACTAATGTTTGCTATCATTTTGGAGTGTTCTACATATTGCTCTATATTTTGTTTTGTAATTTGAACACGAATCCCTTTTGAAACATATTGGAGAGTCGTTTTCGAGTCTTCTTTTAATCATGCATGTGATCAATCATTTTCTAATCATGAAGGGTGCTCGAAAAAGACTCGTTAATGAATCTTCAGTTTATTTTTGTATGAAATTTTTGCGTTTAAAAAAATTGTTTGCTTAAAATTAAAGTGTACTAGAAATTTCATACAAAAATAAACTATTTTTTGAAGTGCTATAGCTCGTAAACGGTACCACTAAGAGAGTTTTGTCTGAAAACAAAAAACGTTTCTCTTGACTCGACCTATCGATGGTTTAATTTTTTACAAAAGTTTTCGGGACACCCTGTATATACAGTCAAAATCGGTTTTAACGATACCGCTTATCGGTTATAGCGATGAACATTTTAGGTAAAGTTTTTTGGTTCGCTATTCTAATTCTTCTTAATTTATGTTGCCGGATATAGCGATTATCGGTTATAACGATGGATTTTTGCTGGCCCCTTTGACATCGTTATAACCGATTTTCACTGTATATAAGATCACAAAGGAACTTCTTCCTACATTCTAAAATGAGGTGGAAAATTGTGTCAATATGTTAAGTTTATGCTAGGGGGATCGGTATAAAAATGTCCTATAACTTGGATATTTCTCTTCGAATTTTATTTAAAAGATTTCAAAGATTTTTATAAATATTTTTAAAAATTTGTTTTGTATTCATAGGCGATTGGTTTAACTGACATTATCGTTTATATCCATTTTTAAAATTTTTTTAATTTCATTATAGTGATGACATAAACATAGGCTCTAAGTATCCCTTAACTTTTGAACGAACCAGAGATGCTTCCTTGTATATATCTCAATTTTATCGATGGAATAACCTATCAATGTGTCCATGGCCATACTTTCTCGAATTCTCTGTTAAAAAATTAAACAAAGGAAAGTAAGATGAAAGCCATCAGGGATTGGAAAAAAACTGAGTTTTCGATGTTTCAATTAACATATACTCGCACCCTTATTTAGTCTCTTCATGAGTCCAGAAGATATCGTTGATAATTGTTGAAACCTCAAAAATTATTATTAGAAACCACTAACATTCGTACTTCTCTTCCTTCCTTTGACTAAACACCCCTTACAATTCCCTCACGATTCCGCTGTGAGCAATACATGACCAGAAGCACTTGATAAATATCGCATCAAAATGCTAAATTCCCCTTGAATTAGAAAAGCAAAGCTCTCAATGTATTCATTCGAAATTCTTCTTCAGTATAAATATTCTAAGAAGCGTAACTTTCTCTCATCTCCGGCCGCAAGCAACTACAACAACAACAACACATCAACTTGACAGAAGTAGAAACCAGTGCTGATGATAACAAAATCGAATCGAAAACTTTGCAGAAATAAAACAAGTTCAAGCTCCCTCAAGTCTTTGGCAGAAGTTGATTTCCCGCACCAATTTTACCTTTTTTAACTGACAAAATTAAGTGAAGTTGGTACACTCGAAACAAATATTTACTTATTAAAAGCGGCATTGAACATGTCTAGAAGAGGCAGAAGACAACGAAGAAGCAGGAGGAGTGATAAATTCAGCCAAACTGAAAGAAATCCGGTTATGAATTACGGTTGTAAAATAAAGACATAAT
The DNA here is from genome assembly GCA_020466095.1 of Chlorops oryzae. Taxonomy (NCBI): domain Eukaryota; kingdom Metazoa; phylum Arthropoda; class Insecta; order Diptera; family Chloropidae; genus Chlorops; species Chlorops oryzae. Next base: position 26,360,510 of record CM035807.1, on the reverse strand, counting down.
TACAATGGAAGATTAAGAGGAATTTTTCTGCACAAAACATGGCATTGGCTGTCGTCCAAAGTCGCAATTTACCACCGATTACCGATTTATACAATTTAAACTGAGTTGCCATTGTCTCTCTTTTTTTGTTTTTTTTTCTTGAACAGAATATAATTCATTGCAAAGCTCGGAAGCACAGAAAAGAAAAAAAAATAAAGCGGAAAATAGAAGAATTTATGTCAAGGCCAATATTCAAAGGTAAATATTATTTAATAAATGTCTTTGTCGTAGGAAAATATTCAATTTATTTCTTATTTCGCTTCTTCGAAGTTCGTGTCATTAACCCTTAGATCAAAATCGCAACAAATGTGGAGGAATATCTTATAGTCGTATTTATTTTACCACTCGAGATGAACATGTTTACAAACCACTTGACACCGTCTCTCTCACGATCACGCTCGGAGCCGGAGGTGTGAACAAAATGAAATGGAAAAAAGTCATCATTCGTAGGAAATAGGAAAATGGGTTAATGACTGAGCGTAAGCGTTGGTTTTTTCAACTATGGTTAAAGCTGTAAAGAAAGTTGGCAGTGTCGTTTGTCTACAAAAAAAAAAAAACGTTTAACTATTGAAGAAAATTTTATTCTTTTAGCTCTTTCTGTAGGTTCCTACTTTGTTCTTAAAAATTGCCAACAAAAATCGAAGAAATATTTTTGAAATGGGCAAAAAAAAAATAAAAAATGGAAGTCAAGAGGTTCATTGCTTCGAATGGCCTTTATTCTCATGGAATACTGAGTGTATGAAGAGTTTATTCAAACTGAATACAAATGCGATATGAATTTCAATGATTGACATACATATGACCAGAATTTCATAATTTCATGGAACGAAGTCAAAAGTGGTATAATTCGATACAGCGACATAGAGACCTTTTATGTTTAACAGGTTCTTCTTAAATAATCACTTTTAAAAATCTGCTTTTTTCGGCATATTTCGATAGTTGGGCCTATTGATAATGTGCTGTAAAAAATCAGACAGAAATTCTAAGTATTAAAAAAGTTAAAGCTCATAATCGGCGACAAGCCCTAAGGAACTTGTTCTGCTTTTGAAACTTTAGAGGCTGTTTCCGCTATAGCCGCATCTTGTTTTCGCATCTTCAAGAAGCGAATTTTTGCGATCGGTGTTTCCATTAGCATTTTGCCTGTAGCATCTTTCAAATCAACTGATTTTTGTTTACAATCGAAATGCGTATGTCCAGCATACTCGCTCGTCTTCATTTTTTTCATTGAAACAAAGGAATTTAATAAATTTTATTATAATTTGGAATGGTTTTCTTGCATTTCTTCTTGGTTTCTACCGCAATTTTTGCTGAAAATTTCTGAAATGCTGGTTATTCACATATGTTTCAATAGATATGTGCTGTTAAAATCGATAGATAATCGGAAAAAGTCGCATTTTCTTCGCATCTCTTAAAGACAACTTGAACTGCCTCTATTGAGTTTCCCACCGATCTACTTTTTTCAATGTATAATTTGACTAAAAATTTTATGCAGTTTAGGGGCCCTCTCCAGTTCTGTCAGAAATGAAAATCGTCATATAAAAAACTCTTCTGAAATGAATCAGAAATTTTCTGAAGAGTTTTTTTTATTATATGAAGTCTTTCACTTCTGTTTCATTTCTGACAGAACTGGAGATTAAGGGTTTCAAATATAAACATATAGAAAAATTAAAATGATTGATTTTTTTTTTTTGTCTTATGAAAAAAAATTCCAAAAAAGAGTTGAAATTTATGCGTTTACATAAGAATAACCGCTCAAGTAACATGAAAACGATCGAAGTTACTGGAAGTTAAGTCATTTTTGATATCTCGCCACCTTTAGTTGAAGGTAAATGGTGTTTGTTGATTTTAGGACAATGCCAAGGAGGCCGGAAAAAAATGAAAGCAAAAAAAGTGCATAGGAGCGATTTTAATAATGATAAGGCTCTATTAAGCCTTTCAATGCGTATCTCCGCCCGCAAAGAAAACAATTTCGAATACTTTATGTTAATAATAAAGTTTGACCAAATCGGATCAAATTTCCCTTGAAAGAGTGTGAAAAGTTATTACCATTATTGCTACCAGTCAATAGTTAGGGCTTACTAAGTAACGTGTACTGTCATAAACAACTTAACCTTTTGGTTTCCAATTAGTAATCGGCCAATGTCACACAATTAGGGCTTTCAACTATTGAATTTTCTACTTTTGGAAGGCTCAAATTCCCACACTTTTGGATTTTTTTTAAACATTAAAACTGACCATAAAGAAAAAACTAATTGACTCCTTCCATTCAATCATTAACGATTCAATTCTCAAAAACAACTCTCAGCAATGTCCATATTTTTCTTCTCTAACAAATTGCAAAATTTCCGAAAAAAAATTACCAATTCTTTCTGAATTATAATTTTAACATTTGAAAATTCCAAACATTCCCATAGTTCGCCATTTAAGGTTAGTGCACATAATTTTAATTAAAATTGAATTTCACAAGACCGACTGTTGTTGTTCCAAAGTTTTTCCGCAACATCGGGTTGATTTTGAAACGAAAACAAAACAAAAAACACAACAAAATAATAACACAGAGGAAAAAAGAACTCAGCGGAAAATGGCATTTTTGTCGTGTGCCGAATTTGGCTTAAAAGAATCATTAGCACTGCACATATATGTATGGCTTACCTTAAAATCATTTTGTTAACACTAAATTCGATGGCAATGGCTTTAATGACTTCTTTTTAAATGCGTTCGAAGAGCGCGCGTTGCGTGGCAGTGGCAAAGAGATTAGATGCAATCGTTCTTCAGCACAGCGATTAAATATGACGGACTAATCCCAGTTATGGCAGCCGGCAACGTCTCAGCTACACACGAAACAGTTACAATCTCTGCTAATTGACACTTAACTGCTCGGATCTATTTAACAAGAATCCGACCTATGCGGTGTACTGAATAGAACAGCTTTTAAGCCCAATCGCAGACGGTAGCGACAGCGACACCAGCAGCCACAAGCCACAAAAATCAGAACGGATCGAGTTTGTCGCTTCAGTCTTTTGATTTGCTGGCAACGTCGTGAGACGCGAAAGAACGTAACACTTTTTTTTTTTTTTTTTGTTTTGAAATTTATTTAATAAAGTTGTCACGTGTGGCTAGTTCTTTTTGATTATTTTTTTGTAATTGAATTGAATTGAATTTTTTTTCTCGATTCTCGATTTCGATAAATTCTTTTATTATTCGCGAACTGTTTGCTCGCCACACTTTCCCTTCGATGTCTTTTCGATTTATTCTTCGAAAATCACTCTTTCTCGTTGCTTTTTATTATATGTTTTTATTTTTGATTTTATTTTAGAGAGATTAAAATAGTTGTTTTCTTATGAAATCTAAAAGAATTGTCATGTTCGCATGCCAAAGCGAAATTCGAATTCTTGCTAAATTTCTTGCGTCTCCGCTTCATGCATGCAAAACTTTTGTTTTTTCCCTCACAAAAGGCACTTCCACTTTGCTTTTTGAGCTTCTTTTCTTAACAGTTAGCCGCGTTTTCAACCGCTACGTTATGCGTTCAATCTATAACTGAACTCTGTGGGCATTATGCTATTGCAGAAAAAGCAAATCGTCGAGCCTTACCAAACTTCAATGCGCCTATCGAGACTACGGTAAGTACGGCTGCGCAGCTTGACGTCGTAAAGTGGTCGGCGCGTGATCGCTTCTGTAAGGCTTTGGAAAACTAGAAAGACGGCAAAGCCACTGCAGCTGTTATTGGTCATGTCTTTAACAGTCTGCCTCAGCGCTGTTATTTCCGAGTGAGTTTATTTGTGGCTTAACTGAGACGCACACTCTTTTGAGTGGAAAAAGTCTTGGAGAGTTTTGGGTCACATATTAGGCTTTTTTCCTACTGAAAAATCTTTCAATTTAAATTTCATTTTATGGATTTAAATGTAGAGTTTCTTCTTTTGCAGTGAATATTTCAAATTAAATAGGCCTCCGATTCGGTTTGGCATAATGCTCTCATTTATAAGCTAATTAAGTTAAATTTTTCTAAATTCATAGATAAAATTTTGAAAAGTTTTCTTTCAGACTGTTGTTTTTCTCGGTTCAAAATCAGTTATCAAATTTAATACAAACTCCGGCTGGTGTCCCTCAGGACTCAATAATTGGCCCGATCCTATACTTGGTTTACTGTGCCGACTTTCCTAAATACACTCCATGCCATTACGCTATGTATGCTGATGACACAGACATCTTTTCGTCACATTAGATCGGTCATAATATCACGAACAAACTTCAAAGTGCAAGTTTAGGAACTATGAGGTATCTCAAGAAGTGGAAAATAAAACTGAACGCTGGTAAATCGCAGGCTATCATTTTTACAAGAAAAAAAGTTTACTCGCATCTGACCAGCCGAAAATTTAATCTTAGACGGCCACGATATACTGTGGATAAACAATGTAAGATACCTAGGCGTAACGCTGGAAAAAAGATCTTCTTTTGCTACATATATACAACATATTAAATATAAGCTAAAGATCGCCACAAAGCTGTTATATCCACTCATCAATAGGAAATCCGATTTAAATCGCGAAAATAAATTAATTACAATCAATTTTGTCTTTCAAGCTCTAATCTCATACGCATGCCCTGCTTGAGGCTCCACATCAAAGCTTTGCAGATTGCTCAGAACAAAACCCTGAAAATGGCAGAGAGAATTATAACTACAACTGATAAATTTAAGACCTCCTGTCTTATGTCTGACAACAATTTCATCAAAATTGTACATTCACAGTGTAGTCAAAATATCTAATTCTGTTGATTTCAAAAGTCGCTTCTAATCTGAATTAGTTTTTAAGTTGTTAGTTTTTGTTTTCCTTTTGTAAGGCTTTTTTGTGAGCCTTAGGCGTAAAATTGTGTTCAATTTTTTGTGTTTTATATGTGCATTTCACATGAAGCGCACAACGAAAAAAGGGTCATGATCCGAAAATTGTTCATATATGGATCAATTGTACCTCTAGAGAATATGAGTTAGAGAGCACAAAATTTTAGTTGTATTACACTTAGTTTTCGAGATATAGGCTTTTAAAAACTGACAAAATTAGAAATACTTGGTACCTACGTTTTTCCGCCTGCAATATTTGGAATAAAAAAAAATTTTTCTGAACAATAGGGGAAAGTGGGGTAAATCAGACTCGTGTCTAAAGATGACCCCAGCTATAACATGAGAATGCAAAGGCTTCTGACAATTTTTTCTAACCAGTAAAACACATATTATGCTGCTGATTTTTAAGCAAATTTTTTTCAAATTTTTAATTCATAGGTAAAATTAAAAATTTAGAAATTTAAAATTTCTGTATAAAAATTATAGCTTTTATGTTTTAGAAAAAATCGGTTATTTATCCTGATTATGATTTTTCTCATAATATTGAAGGTGTATGATAGTAGTGTAAAGGGGTTTTACAGGAAAAATATAAACTTGAGAAAAAAATATCAACCGTGTGGAAAAATTTGACCCTTCCGATTTTCATACTAATTCAAAAAAAAAAAAAAACGCTAATTTCCAAAAACCGAATTCTTAAGCGTTATTAATCTATTTTCTTCGCAAGAATAAACTTCGGATATTGCTGAATACAATAGGATATGATTTGGCTACAGCATTTCTCTGGTTTTAAAACAAGAGATGGGGTCATATTTAGAACACCAATTTTCAAAACTTCAACATTTAGTATAGGGGAAAGTGGTCGAATTCTGACCCCTTGAGAAACTTTGCTATAAAATCAATTCAACGCTGATACTCAAGATAAAAACTTAACATGCCATTAGCAAGAGAATATCATTACCTTTGTTCTTGCAATATAACATTTTCATCAAGAGCCTACTAAATATAGATTATAAACGAATAAAGATAGATATTCGAAAATGTGCTGCCACATTTTTAAATGTAAGCCCAAAAAATATGGTTTTTGCTATTTTCGAAAACTCTTTCAAACTATCGGGCCGATGGAAAAATGTTAAAATTTGAACAAAAGCATTTTTTTTCTTTTGTATTATTTTTGAACATATCGCACACTAATCACTAAATCGGCACAACTCAAAATTTTGCATTTCTTGGGCAAACAGCCTACAACTCTCGACACCTGTAAAATCAATTTCTTTGCTAAACTTATATTAATCTTAATTAACTGGAGAATCAATAAATATCAATGTTAAATTTCAAAGTCTTCTTTTTCCTACAGTAAAGTGTTGGCGAACATGAAAAAAATGATTGAAAAAATTTTGAATTGTGCCGGTTTAGTGATTAGTTTGCGATATGTTTTTTGTTTAGCTATCTCTGCTCTCTTCGAATTTTCGAACATTTTCATTCTTAAAATTTATGACTGCTTTGATGGGGTAATAAACCAGTTTTAATTGATTTGGTAACTACGAAAATTTAAGCGAGAGCTAAGAATTTACTTCAACCGGGCTGGTAACTACCACCCATAATGCCTGTGCCAGGCGGTTCCTTGTCACTGCCCCCCTTTCAGTCTACTCAACACGATTCGAATATCATTCGCTTTCGGCCCTGCTTATTTCGATTGTGGATTAAAAAAGAAAATAAAATACATATTACATATGTATGTATGTCATAAGTAGGCCGTCGCAAGCTCTCCAAATGGCTTAGATCTTGCTTCAACACCTTTCGGTATTTGCCATTCCAACTTTGCTTCTCATAAAATTGTTCTCTGCAGATAAGACCCATGGATTATACTTGGCCTTATTCCTGAATGCCCCTTTCTACGTATCAAAGGTGCCTGGCATAGTTCAAAAATCGATTATTCGTTACTATTTTCCCGATAAAAGTATTACTCATGCTCGAAACACTCGATCAAAATGCCAAAAATATTTTTATTTATTTATTTCTCGATATCTCTTTCGTAGTATTCAAAAATTCATTTTCGTTTGACAATTACTTTACATGACATAGTCAACGCACAGAAATTGTGCAAGGAACCATTCGCTGACAAGATCGCAAAATAAAACCAACGATCAAGATTTAAATTGCAACAATTTAATATTTTTTTTATTTTATATTTTTCTAAATTTTTTTTTTTCAATTTATTTCTTATTTTTTCCAGATCTTAAGCCAAAAGGCGAGTTATAGTACCTTTTAAAAAGAAACGTGCGCGCCACATGGGGACCATTTGTGCTGCGAATTTACGCCTTTAAAGTTTTTGTTAGCACAAGTTCGTACACCCGTGCCGATGGCCAATGGGTATTTATTAATTTATTGCAATGATAAGTACTCTGAATGAGTGTCCGTTTGTGAGTGTGCATATGTGTCTGTTTGAGTTTTTGACTATAACTGCAATGTTTATGTTAAGATATAAGCCTACACAATTTTTTATGCAAAGTTTTTTATCCATATGGGACTTCCTTCGTGTCACCATTTACCAAAAACGAAGAAAAAACGAGTTCAAATAATTTGATGCACTAAAATAAAGCCGATCTTTATCGCAAAGAATATTTGCTCGATTTGAAAAACTTTGACGAAAGATAAATTTCAAAATTTGCAATTCGATTAGAGACCAAAAAAAAAGCGTTTAAAAATTTGCTATACTAAATTTCGGTCGTGCGTGTGGAGTTGATTAAAATTTATAGCACAAATACAAGAAAATGTCTTCGAAGTCATGCGCATGCGTTCGCTGCGCCGAGCGAAGCTTAAAAGATCAAAAGTGTGAGCTTTTGAAAAGTAATTTAGTCTTTCGACATCGGCAATGTCAGAAGCGGTACACAACTATTGCGTGACATGTGCATTTGAGGCCCGAATTTCGGCTACCGATTCAACCGACCAATACAACTGACCACCGAACCTCCGAACCACTTTTGACCGCAACCGTTGAAAGAATTAAGCTAACTAATGGACCTAATGGAAACTTAATGACGTCAAAAGGTCCACTTCATTTTACTTAAACCAAAAAAAATAATAACTCACTTAAGTGACCAAGACGTTTTGAATCGCTAAATTATAATTTTAGATTCTTAATTGGAAATTTAATTAAAGGCGCGTTGGATTTCGCGAAATAGTTGACCATTCACCCACCAGCTGACTTTGGGATCATGGCAATGCTTTTAAGATATTGATTTTCGGTTGTTTTGTTGTCTTTTTCGCATTTGAAAAGTGAATGCAATATTGCAAGCCGTTCTTGTTTTTTTTTTCTTTCAAGCTACATAAAAGTCCTCAGATATAAGCAACACCCAAAACTCACGAAAATACGCGGTTACAAACAGAAATTGATTAAAGCCAAATAAGTTTGTAACGTTAAGGAATTACCGAAGCAAACGTATCGGTGCTCTTAAGCGATCAAATCTTGTTTTTTTTTTCGGAGGCGCGCTGTACTTCCACTTCTCTCAAACGCATTCGATTTGAAAGAGAAAATTTGAACAATAGTTTTGGTTGCAAACGTCGGCCGGCGTTCGCCTGTTGGTGTCTCTTTTGTGTATTGCCTTAATTAAGATGCCGTTCTGCTGACAGACTTAATGGCTTTTTGAAATTCCAAAATAAAAGCCCAAAATCTCATATGTCAATAATAGTTACATCATTTGTAAGTTTTCCCGACTTTTCCGTCAGTGTTCTTCTCATTTAAGAGTTGCAAAATTTATTATTTATTTATGCACATATTTCTTTCTGTTTTTGGTCTGAAATTGAACGCGCCGCACGAGCTACGAGCTGTATCATTATGGACACAAAGCGAAGCACTTAAGTGTTTTGCAGTAATTGACACTATTAACCGTTAAGAATTTATGGGTGCCTTGTCAAAAATATACCTAAAAAAAAGCATGTCCAAATTGAAAATTCATGAATTCCAGTTTCATTGCAAGTCATGTTGACATGTCTCTAGACAAAAAGTCTAAGGTGGTCTTTGTTAATAAAATGTTAAAAAGGATTTCATACATCTGGTGATCACAATTTATACTGTTTTCTCTGGTTCGTGGATAAGAAATCAGCGATGTGAACCAGTTTTGAACCGGAAAACCGCTTTTATCTGCTGATGAACCGAACTGAAGTTTTTCACAAATGTTTGAACCGAACCGAAAACCGAACCCTTTTTTGAAAAGCGTCAGGGTTTCATTTTTGCCTCCAACCGTGCACAGTGGTCGCTCCCATAGGCCAAAAATAAAAAAAAATCTAAGTCGATATTCTTATGAAATTAGTATCGATACCATCTCTTATATGAGTAAGGTAACCACCACTAACTTTTTATTGTGCAAATTTAATCCTAAATAGTAAAAAAATGCGTTAGAAGTGGGAACACGTGTTAAAAAAATTTTTCAGTTTGAGAAGTTCCCGAACCGATGAACCGAACCGAAACCCCGGTTCAAAGAAGTAGAAAAACCGGTTTGACGAACCAATCCAAAAGTTCAAACACAGTTCGAAACGTCGAACCGAACCGGGCAAATTTTCCACCCGGTTCACGTCCCTGTAAGAAATTGTTTGGACTTCAAAAAAAATAACATGAAGTACAGTGGCGTAATGTGGGAGAATTTTTTTTTCGGGGGCCCCCTCTATCCATTCCAAATTAAAAAAAAATACTAACATTTATTTTAATTTTCATATTATTGAAAATTATTCGAGCTTAACCGCATGTTTAATGTTTATTTTAAATATAAAAACGTATTAATAGGTAAGAATACATCTAAATGTATCGCGGGCCCGTTCCTAAATCCTCGAATTTGATTCTAAATATGTGGGGGGGAAAAATTATAGCGATATTTTAAAATATCTTTCGGTTGACACAGATAGTTGACACAAGTGCGTGGGGCCCCTTGGGTTAGGGGCCCGAGCAATTATCACCCCTAATACCCCCGATAGTTACACCACTGATGAGTGAAGATAAGATAAGATTAGATATAATAAGATAAAATAAAAGATAAGATAAAAGATAAGATAAAAGATAAGATAAGATAAGATAAGATAAGATAAGATAAGATAAGATAAGATAAGATAAGATAAGATAAGATAAGATAAGATAAGATAAGATAAGATAAGATAAGATAAGATAAGATAAGATAAGATAAGATAAGATAAGATAAGATAAGATAAGATAAGATAAGATAAGATAAGATAAGATAAGATAAGATAAGATAAGATAAGATAAGATAAGATAAGATAAGATAAGATAAGATAAGATAAGATAAGATAAGATAAGATAAGATAAGATAAGATAAGATAAGATAAGATAAGATAAGATAAGATAAGATAAGATAAGATAAGATGGTCTAAGATAATAAACGTAATCCTGAGCAGCCAACGGATGTTTCGTTATCGTCTACACTTTGAAGCTTTGACTACGACATGGAGCCAACCGATTGCACTCCTAAAACCACTTTAAATCGTCCTTCAAAAAATGTCCATTATTATTAAGGGGAGAAAAAAACTATTGCAGTTTACCTTTAATTAAAATAATTTAAATTAAATCAAAAAAACCACTTCGAACATTTTTCGTGATAACACGAAACCACTTATTGATAGCCTTGATCCGTATTACCGAAAATTCTAAAATTACTATGCGCAGCGTCTAAATATCGAGAGCAATTGAACCTCAATGGATCTTTGAAAAATGTTAATCAAAAGTCTTTTCGGTCTTTCGTTTTCTTTTAATTTCAGTTGTACAACCTGCGTGATATAATTTATTTTTTAAATTACGCGTAATTGCAATAAAAAGCAAGCAAAAGCTACAAGCCAAAGGCAAATTTTTTTTACAAGAGACCATAACCTTGCTGAACCGCGCGTGTCCACTGCGGCGAGATTAATTGGGTTCGGGTTGTTGTTGTGGTAGCACTCTTTAAACTAGAGAAGAAGAAGTGAATTGCTGGACTTAGCTACCATTTTGAGCAATTTCTTTTTGTTTATTTAAAGATCTTATTCAGATTTCATAAATAAAAAAGGATTTAAGAAATGGGCACAGCACTCAATCCACAGAAGGGCAATACCAAAATTTGTTCGAAATACAGAGTAAGCACCCTGAAATCTATATAAAATGATTTTTTGTAATTTTGTAGAAACTTATGTAATAGGGAACTTGACATATATCGATATTTATTGGTGTCACTATTGCAGATAGAGTTTAAAATGTTGACAAATATGCTCAATTTATTGAGATCAAAAAACAACTTTGACTCGCAATAAATTTTCCGCTGTTTCTAAGCCAAATTACGCAATAACAGGAAAATTAAGTTTCCAAGATTATAAATTTAAGCATTTCTGCATATGTTGGGTGAATGAGACATAAAAATACTTGACACTCAAAGTATTTATTTCAATGACTCTCGGTTTTTGTACAACTTATGTTAATTGATAACGCAACTAGGTGTCTTGGGAGGTTTGTACTTGAACAGTTTTTAATTTTATTGAACAGCTCTTTAAATTATGTTAAGCTGTGAAGTCGTGACAGGGACGTAGCCTTTGGGGTAGTTTTTGGGGGTTAAATGGTAAATCAGTTTGACGGATTTTTTCATTTTAGAGTTCTGTATGTTGCTAACTTTTTTATACTTTTGTTACGACTATCGATTTCATCGGCGTATTTTTTCGAAAGAAGGTAAATTATTACGCACCAAAAAATTTGAAATATAAAAACCTCCGTCTTAAAATCCTGGCTACGTGTCTGAGTTGTGACAAATAAAATTTCTTAAGTCGACAGTTGGGTTCGTCGAAATCTCGCTGGTTTTGGAAAAGAAAAAGCGAAATACTCTAGATATCACCCTCTTTGGAGGCCATTCTATCAAACTTCCTTCGAGAAAGAAGGGAGAATTTACTTTGTCGTCAACCCAGACCTACAAAGCTGAAAATTACTCATAAAAAGGAGTTGAACCATAAAATATTTTTTAAAGTAGTAGGAGGTCTTCAGTTATCAGAACATGCGGTGAACAGAAAACATTTCTTCAGCTTTTCTGAAACTTTTTATATGAAGTTTTTTATCATATTATAGAGCGTTACATGGAAAGAGAAGCAACCTTTATTAAAGGAAGAAGAGCTTAATTTTAGTCTCCGTAATAGGGAGGTTCTTTTTTATGCCTTTATCCTTGAAATTGGATCCTATCTTGAAACACCAACGAAGAGTGAATAAAAGAAACACGCCGAACCAAGAAATACAAGAACAAAATATTTAAGAAAACGTAATGCATTCATTAAAAATAGAAAACAATTCGATTACATGAAAAGTCTTCACTCAAAAGTAGGAACAATGTTTCGATCACAACGTTAAACAATCATTTCATTGTAATGAGAAGAAAGTTAAGCGAAAATTATTGCCGAAACATAAAACAAAACATCTCTTTTCTTCGCAAAAATTTCTACTCCAATTTTAATGTTGCCGCAACATTGTCTCTACGTGTGAAAAACTTTATTTTGGAATCAATAATTTCATTTCATTCACCTTTCAATTGGAAGCATTTTTTTTTTTTTTTTTTTTTAGTGTCGAGATTGACTCTAATCATGACATTTTCCAGGATACAACAGTTCGTAGTCTGCAAGGAATTCAAAATAAAATGTCAATTGAGTAAAATAAAAAAGAATCCTAGCGAAACATTTTTAATGTATATTTTACACACATGTATTATTGACACACATCGCCGCATTCCATTCGCAATTGTTTCGGAAGCTGAAATTCTTTTTGCCGGATCCAACACAAATCCAGCCATCGACATGACTGCATTGCTTTTTGCATAATAATAAGCAATCCTTATACGATACCGATTCAAGGGCTGCGCAATGAGAGATCATTGTTACATAAAAGCTTTTTTAACGACAGAAATATTTTACTTGGCAAATACACGTTATGACGTCGACAATTCTCGTTCCTCAATTTGCAAAGGTTCTGGAAAACGAGGCAATCCCATCCCATAGAGCCGTATGCAATATCTGTATTACTTTTACAAGGTAGCATAACTTGACAAGGCCTTCCATAATGCTGATGGCCAGTTGCACGTCCATCATCTTTCTTTCGATGCGCGGCACCCGGCTCCTGCTCATGCCCATGATCATCTCCATATTCGTGCTCATACTCGTTTTCATCTTCATGTTTTTCTTTTCGACCACGAACGAGAAAAATATTCGCACAAAACAATATAACTACGAGCTTTATATGAACCATTCCACCACAAAGACTTTTATTAGACCTTGAATTTGATTACTCCGCCCCCCGTTCCAAAGGACTCTAGCGAAAAAGATTTTCGTTTGATGTAAAGTATGACAAACGAAAACAAAATATGAGGTTTTTTCTATCACAATATTAAAAATAAATATAATGGAAAATTTAGATTGCCTTTGACAGAAATCTACGAGAATACAAAATTTAACGTTTATGCCTGGTTTCCAATAATGCAGGAATTCCTGCGCATCAATTCCTGCAAACATTTAACACATACAAACATATAGAACCAATTACAATCAAATGAGCAATCGATTGAAACTGGTTCCATATGCTTGGATGAGTTAAATGTTTTCAGGAATTGATGCGCAGGAATTCCTGCATTATTGGAAAAGTGGCATTATTCTATGACCAGCATGCTTGTGATCAGAGAACGACCCAAGGATAATGGATTATAAGGCAAAGCATATCAAGGTCGTAGCCTTTAACTCGGCTTAAAAACTTCGAAAGTTAAAATTCTCGAACATATCTGTGGCAATATGGAAGAGTAGCTTATGTCGAAGCTCTTATTAGGTTTGTGTTCAATTCATTTTCAAAACTGCTTAAGAAATTCGAACTTAAGTCAAGTTTGATCATATGGATTCTGAATATCCAATTTAAGTGTGAGCAAATTGAAGTTTTAAATTTTGATAAAGCGTTTAATTAAAAAAATTCGAATATCTCAAAACAATAAATTTCGACTTAAGCTACTCTTCAATATTGCCACAGATATTATATGCTCAATTGCAAGAAGTGGTCGGACCTGTCAGAAGGAACAGTGGATAGTTTTCAGTTTTAATTAAAGGGGGGGTCACCTTGGGATAATTTCGTATCGCTTTCATTTTTGATCCAATGAATATCTTCAAATAAAAAGTTTGAGTAAAGAATATTATATTTTCTCGAAAATCACTCTAAATTCTGCAAAATTTATTTTTGAAATGTTCGTATAATTCTCATTTGGTTTAAAGAATTTGATATGTAATATGCTTTCCAGACGTACAACGAAATCTCGGGATTTCAGAAGAAAAATTAAATCGCCTGGATTTCAAATGTCAAATTTGTTCTAAAATTCTCTCAAATCTCGAGATTTCGTTGTACGTCTGGAAAGCATATAAGATACATACCGTATGGTGGGACTCTTGAGTACTTACAAAGAAATATAAGAGACATGTTGGACTAAGTCGACCACATATAGAGAGGTAAGACATGGCAACTCTGATTTTTGAATCGATTTTTCTCAATTGAATTTTTTTTTAAATATTCAGTTTTTTTACGGTGTTAACTAATTAAATTAGCAGTATCCTCCGTTTGTCATTGTTCCGATCAAGTTTGGTTCCGAAAAACAGACGTTTTGTATAAACATTTCGACTTTATTGTGACGATAAACTTAAACGGAAACAGTATGAACGGTCCCAACTATTCTTTGACAATTTATTGTTATAAACAATATTTCTAATAAATTATTTATAAAATGGAATGAAACGCTTCGGCTGAAAAATAATTTCTAATATAAAGTCTTAAGCTCTTATGGCTAAGAAGTGTAGGTACTAAGTTTATTATTGCACCTCATTATAACGACTGCGTCTATTACTGCGTTTATACGAACGCCATATTTTCTAATCACGAGCAGAAAATTTTACCGTGTAAACGATGATAACAAATCTTGTTCGCGATTAGCTAACTCACTAAAATAAATCATGAATAGTGAGACTAATTGCAATAAATACGCCAGATGATGCCACTTTTTCCGCAGAATATGATGTTTTGGTGGATCTGGTAGGACTGCTTATTTCAACCTTAGGAAAACAGAAGCATTTCATAAGAATATCCCTCCGATTTTGCATTGACGGAATTGCCAGCAGAATAACAATAGCCGAGTCGAACATTTTATCGCTTTGTAATAGAAAATTTCAAAAACTCAAGTCATAAGTTTTCGTATTTGTGTTACCACTTCGTCTTATTCTCAGTCTGGTAGCACGAAAAAATTATTTATGCCTGATCACGACGGACCGCATTTTCTTCAGACCTTTTCCTTCTTTTTTACCCCACATTTTGCTATATTCGAGAGTCGGATTTTCGATTGTATTTCTCAATTTTTATTGCACAGTTTTCTTAATAAATACGCATGCGTATAGCCTAGTTTTTGCTACAGGTAGATTGTTTACGTTTGTATAAAGGAACTTTCAACTTGAAACGAACGTCATTTTTACTAACTAAAATAAATGCTAATAATACTTGAGAAAGCGTTTGAGGTTTCGGACTTCTTTACCTTATGTTCTTAATCTTAAGCCACAGATGGCACATGCCGAAGAATATTCAAAAAAAAAAAAAAAAAAAAACATCAAAGAATAAATAACATTGGCATTCTCGGATCGCAGTTGATAAAATTGAATTAACTTGAATTTTTTCCATTGATTTTAAGTTGACATGAATTTTGTCCACGGATGTTACGCTATTACCAATGTTGCATTTTTACAAAATTTACTCATCCATCCATTCATTCGAGAGTATTCAAGAACGGTGCAATCGAGCCGATGTCTTCGCAGTCAGGTATGGCCTTGCCTTTGAATTTCAGACAAGACTCAGCACAGGTTTGCCCTTGAAAGTAGTCGCCAAACATTTTCTTACACTGAGCGCAGTTATTGAGGCAAACCTGTATGTAATCGATGCCGCCATCTGTTCAAAAAATTTCAAACAATTAGTACCTTTTTATGTAGCAACGAATGATGAATATCGAATCCTTACCGAACCGTTTTGTATAACGACTCAATGACGTATACGATGGCAGTCCACTTGTGACGTCACAGAAGCAAATCAACGCGATCAATGCGAAACCGAGAACTAAAGTCTTTGAAGTGAACATTTTAGCTGTCGAAAAAAATAAAATAGTTTATTAAATTCAATGAAAATTTTCGGAGCAAAAAAACAAACGCTATTCAGCAGCACCAACGGTTAATAAATAAATAAACAAATGATTCGCACGGTTATTATATACAAATATATCTGAGCCAAGAAATCTTGGGCAAAAGTATAAGTTATAGTAGGTACTTAACACGGTGGGAGAGAAAAACAAATAAACAAACAAAAAACCTGCACTTCAAACACAAAAAAAAAACGATCAACTCATCGAGTTAAGCCTTTGCGCATGCGTAAGGCACGCTGCGAGAGAATGTTTTTTTCTTTTCTCCTCAGATGTTTATCATTCCATTGAGGAGAGCTCGTCTTTCGCTTTGGTAGACAGTGGCTCGAGACGAAACCAACTCAACAGGTAATTTAAATTTATCAATGAGTCAAGAATTTTACGCAAGCTTTATTAATTAAAAATGAAATTTAATTTAGAATAAATAACTTCGGATCAGTGGCGCTCAAACAGTGGGCGGCAGCCGCTTTGATAAGAAGGATCGTCATTTTTAATCTAATTAATTGAGTAAACTTGTTTAATTACCGATTCTGTTGTGGTCCGTGATAGAACATAGCAAGTGTCGCATGATTATTTAAAGATTCAGAAACACTTCCATAGATCAATTTGAAATCAAGTTAATAATTTTTCTTTATTCTTCGGGAGATTTAAATCTAATTTATGTACACAGTAACAACAAACATTTAAAAATAGAACTTTTTTTATCTGGTTTTGGATGAGACTGACTCATGAAAAAGCTAAACATTTTATAATACAGTCATTCCCGGATATTTGTGAGGCCGCTATTGAAAGGAAACACAATCTTTAAAATCGGTTATTTACTTGGAATACTGTTCTTTTATTTTGAACTCAGTACATGTTGGTAAATTTACAGAGACGCGGTAAAAAAATGGAGATTTGAGCAATTGCCAGTACTGTTAGTAAAATGACGTAATGTCCTTAAGAAATGTAACAGCTTAAGTGGACTTAAGCGTAGATTAGCCTTCAGTAAAGAAGTGGCAGATCTCCTTGTTTAGACAGCTACCCAAAAATCATACTCTCTCTGTTCCATTTTTGATAGGAGTCATACTTCCTTACTTATAGCACAGCATAAGAAATATACCATACCATTTGACAAAAATGTATTCTTGGCTCGAATAAACAGCCCTATTCTAAATGAATATTCTCTGGGAATTTTTTCTACGCGAAAAAATGAGTATTCTTACAGTCAATTCAATACAAAATGGGAGACCTTTGCTTTAAAATGTTCGAAATTCCTGCTTCCTTCGCATAACCGTCCCAGTGTGCTTAAAATGGGAGCTTTTTTTCAACTCCACAGGGGAAAATTTTCCGGGAATATTTAGAATTGGGCTGAAAATTCTTTAAGAGCATTGCATGTTACATCAAAACTCTGGAACTTCAAACGCCCTTCGCTATCACATACTGAGGTGCATACGTAGAAAAATTTTTCGGGAGGTGTTTTCGGTGCTTAGAAGTTCCCTTACTGCCCCCATTTTCTTGTCTACTCGTCGCATTTCGAAGGATGTTTGAACGCCCAAAAATATTCCTAGGAACCCTTTTGCAATTATTTCCTAATATTTAAGGAACTTTTGATTAGGACCAGGACAACTAGTCTCCGGGCTTTCCACATTTATAGGTTGTCCAATAAGCCATTTCACCCTTACCTACGCTACTGTTCAAATCAAAATTACTTAAGTCACACAACTGAGCTTATTGCAAGACACAACTTGATTATGGAAATTCAATTTGTATCTTTCGATGTGTACAGAATTGTTAGAGTTTAACGTGTACCATTATTATGGTTTCTATACTTATATGCATTCAGTTAAAGAAATTTCTTCGTAGGAATTTCTCATTTCAGATATGAGTACTTCCTGAATCGCGTGTGATTTTTCAATAATTTAACTTTTGCAAAAAACAAAACTTTCCATTTCAATGAGAAAAGTTCCCCGAAACGATCTCATATTCGTTTCTCATATAACTATAAATATTTCAATTAATTGAGACAAAGAGAAGGCATGTCTTTGAGCAGGAAGTGAAAAGGCTTTCGTACGTGGCTCCTCGTCTTCTCCTTCTTTAAGGTGTTAAGTTAAATGAAATTTTTGTTTATTCGAATGAAATCGAGTCGCCACTTAAGTCTGATTTAAGACAACAAAGCGGCTCTGTTTCTCGAAGGGATGTGACTCTGCTCTGACTGTGGTCTTCTCCATTGCTATTCTCAAAGAAATATGAATGTGGCCAGAGACAGAAGCTTACCGGTTTTTTCTACGTTGTCGCACATGCTTTGCGGTTTATGGAATATTTTATAATATTTTTTTGTCAATTTAATTTTTAGTTTAATATTAATTAATTTTATTCCGGTATTTAGACTTGTGACGTTTTGACTGCCAAAAAGTCAATTAAACGTGAGAAAACGATTGATATGCAAAAAAATTCTATTTTTTCCAAAAACGAGCCCCCGTCATGGTATTTTTTTTTTTTATATAAACAATATTTAAAATATTTGAGTGACTACTTGAAATGATAAAAAAAAATTTATACGGCAAAACAGCAAAAAATCATTTAGTGAGACGATGCCGCGTGCGTGATTATTTGAAGTCACTTGAGGATTGACGGTATTTCGAAATATCCACTCTAAGCTCTCAAAAAATGTGAATTACTGTATTCACCGGATAAAGGTACTGGCATCTTGGAAGCACTGCTACATACTATTTGTTCAACTGTGACTTCGCGTTGAATTGAAATGATTTCAATGAAAACACTGCCCGCTTATAAGCACCTCTTTTCGTACATTTTCAAAGGGTCCTGTTCCTTGAGAAGACTGTCAAATTTATTTCTCAAGAATTACAGAATTACAAGAATTACGGATATAAGCACCACCAAAAATACATGAAAATAAATTCGGAAGATTGAAGCAAGATAATGGCACAAGTTTCGATTTCGATTTTAAACGAATATATCCGAGCAGCACTGTATTTTCACTGATGCCTATTTTATATACTTAGTTTATCAATTTTTTATTTTTTTATTTTAACGAACTTACTTGTTTTGGCTTTAAAGTGCTTCTTTAAGTTTTTCGACAGCAAAAAATAAAATCGCGGCTCAACGTTTCGCAAGACTTTTGAGAACTGTTGCCGGTCTTCAAAGTGCTCGTCGCTTTTATAAGCGAAGTCCATTTTGCATTTGGGATTTTTTTTTTCCTTTTGCACGCTCAAACGACTTCATTTCTAATTGTCTACTTAACGAGAAATCCAATAATTGATTTACTTACTTCCGATTTGTTCTTGAAAGAATTCTAGCGAAGTGGTTTGCGCAGCAGGAACGAAATTGGTGAATGGGAGCCCCATATTTGGAAGGACTTCAATTGCTTCTCAGTTATTAGGAATTGAATGGAAGAAGGATGAGGTTGAATGATAGTTATCTATATTTCCCAGGTTGTATATGTGCAATTGTGGGATACTTTAAAACGAAGACAATATACCAAGACTTGTGGCACAAAAAAGAGTTAATTTCTAGAAAACATTGGAACATTGGAAAGTCCTTAATTGGATCTCTACTTATTTCAATCTCTACTCATAATCGCAGAAAAAAGAAACTTTAGTAAAGTGAAAAGCCCTTTTGAATGAAACATCGGTTAGAAATTGGTCACATGTACTTCAAAAGGATAAGGTATTTCTCAGTATTTCGAATATATTGACGAAGAATAAGATTGATTCCTGTTTACAGTGCAATGTTGTGTCTTAAAAATGAAGTTTGCTGGAAGTTAAGCTAATGTTGTGGACACGAAAATACTTCCTGAGACAACTAAGGTCTCCCGATTCAATAATATCATAAATAATGCATTTTAAGCGAAACATTCTTTGGAATCGCTACGTTTTTAGGGAAGGTAAGAGACCTACGTTTTTTTATGTCTTTCAAAAGGGAAACTTCAATGATTTCTACAAGGATTTTTATGCATTTGTACAGCGCTTTATTTAATTGATTTATTGTTAATCTGGACAGCCCTTGTATATAAAGTTTTCCCATGAACTAGTACTGGTGGACTTGGAACTAGTAAATCATTATAGTTTGACTACTCGTATTTTGTGCAGGGAACCTAGCTCAGACACACACAATTGATTTAGCTCAGACTCATAATTTTCTTGTAGATACCTAGTTCGTGTACAAACCTGCTTAGCGCAGACGCATTCTATTGCTGTAGATATCTAGCTCAGACACAGTAAAATTGAATTTAAACAAACACTAATGTAATGCATACTAATTCGTGTTTTACATAACTTGCTATAGACGCTATACAATGAATTTCTATTGAAATTAGATTTCACGCACAAATTATTCGTACTTTCAGTATACAGTGTAAAATTTTGAATTATGAAACAAAATCGAATGCAATTTCTTGTCTCATTGCTTATAATTTACGTTTCTTTATTTGATTTGTAGAAAATTAATTATTATTATTAATTTTTCTATTATTTTTAACAGTGTTGTCTAACTTCAAGAGCTTTAAAAATTTTTAGAAAACAGTTGCGCAGGAGGGGACCGAAGAGGGCAGCCGCTTCGGGCGCCAAGTCATATTTTTATTGTTTGAAGGTCTTTTTATTTAGGCTGCAGGACGAAGGCAGCATTCCCTCCTATTGAAAGGCCTAACATGGAAAAGTTTAGTTGTATATTCAAAGATTCTCTAATGTTCCAATAACGTTTGGATAGGTCCGGATATGTTAAATAGTCTGACCACCTCGAATTTTTGCTTCCTTTAAAATTTAAGACCTTCGGACAATGAATATTTATCAAAATTTCAGTTTCCCCAGTTACCTTAGTTAAACAGAAGCACACATGCTCCATGCACTGATACACGTAGTCGACACGTAGTCGTTGAGGATTAATCTGATAATATTGTGCCTTATAACTTGTTGTGGTGGTGAATGCAATAGAAAATGTCTGATATGCTGAGGGAACGAAGATTTTCCATAGAGGCTCGACGTACACTCGACCCAGACTGTGTCGGATGTGTGAAAACTAATGCCGCTTTTAGGGAAAACCTCTTTTTATGTAATCATCAACTTCCTTTTTTTTTGTCCGAATACTTTTGGCACTCACTGTTCATGCATAATCATTATGCAAAGTGATATTTTTGCTCCAAGCTACCTGCAAAATCATTCTCAAAATTTTTAGGCACTGAGATTGATTCCGAGAAATTTGCTCTTTGGAAGCCAGAGAAAGACTTGAATTGCGAATGATGTGATGTGGCTACGTAGGACTGTGTTATGATCAATTTTTGACAGCTTTCATGGAGTGCCTGTTGTAAGAAGAGGAACACAACTTCGTGACACGAAAGATTAACTGAAACTAAAGAGCAGAGAATTAAATTTTACAAAAAAAAAAAAAAATCGAAATCTTTACACCACCAAAAATAGAGACTTAACATTTGAATCTTCAAAAAGGATCTTCGGGGTGATTTATTCTTTGAACAAGAATGTCAGTGCTTTCCGCTGAGCTGAAGGAGTTGGGACTCCTTAAGTGGTTCCAAATTGCTTAACAGCTATGTCCAGCGCAGGCCTAACACATTTTCTTATTGATTGCACTATTTGCAATACTCTAAACAGCCCCGAAAAAAATCATTCTGAGTCCGAAATTCACCTTTTTGGACCAGGTCACGATGTACCTGGTTACATTATCCTAAAGGTTTCCCCTTTTCGCATCTGAAAACCGGTTTTACATTTATGCACTTTTCAATAAGAGTCACTGAAGAATGAAAATTTCTTCCTGAACGATTCGGAACATGTTACAGGTAGCGAACAGGTCTTGGTTGGTACATACCTCGAAGTAGAGGTCAGACTTTGCTCCTTCAAACGGTCAAACGGTTTTTGTGAATACCAAAATGTAAATGTTCCACTACTTTCCGTTTTTACTTTCAATCTTGGTCCTATTGAAGGTGCCAAATCTCCCACTGTGCTATGTGTGAAGCCAAGCATCATGTCCTTTGATTGTTTCTAGCTCTTGTATGTCAAAAGTCTGGCTGCATCCGTCTTCCGCTCTAAAAATCTGTAAGATAAGCAAATTGTTTTTTCTCTTACATTTATTTTTCACGTTTGATTGTTAATTTGAGGAAAGACTATGCTATGAAGCCAATTCTTTCTCTTTGCTTTACTCAAACAGCGTTTTAACAAGCTGCCACGTGAAATGTTTACTAGCCCGTGACTCAAATGTGTTCATTCAGTTCTTAAAAGTGAGAATTTCAGCAAGTCTGTTGCATCTTCTTCCTTTCGTTTTTTTTCTCATTTCAATCGTTCCTTTTGTGTTTCCAATCGATTGCACTCGCAGAAGGTGTTGCTTTCCTTCCTACGCTGATGAATTATAAAAATAAAAAAATAATAAAATCCTCACTTTTCGGTTCGTACAAAACAAAGGCCTCTAGGGCAATAAAAAAAGCCTCATAAAATTGAATGATTTTATTGCATCATGACCATTAATTTTCAGCGAGCTTTTATTTCCTTAAATTCAATAACACTTGAAGGCAAATCTCGAAAACAATTTATAACAATTCCACTTCACTTCAACGTACACAATCAATCCGTAGTCCTCATACATTTTATTTAGACTAGACAGCGAAAAACAAAAGAAAAAGTAAAGCTATATGTACACATTCACCCGCCCACATTTGGCTTTTTGAACTCCATCGAAATGGATTGCAGCGTTCCAAAATGCGCTTGCAGCAGTTTTTCACGCTGCGACTGGCTGAATGAGACAGCAGTCAGGTGTTTCGAGAAACTCGTGCCGCGCGGCGTAAAATAAATAAATAAATAAAATTCGCAAAGAAAAATTATTGCCGCTTAACGAAGAAAGTCTCAAATTTTTATGAATTGTAAAATAAATTCAGGAAAAGTTGAGATTTTCATTAAAAACAATGCTGCTTGCGATTTCTGAAAACATGTGTCTCACTAAATGGTTTGCAATTTTCACTTCGTACGTCAAATGTTGCAGCGTCTTGAATCTTCAACTTTTCTGTGTTGGCGATATGTTTATTTCTTATTGTCTTGATTTTGCGGTGTGTGGGAGTAGATTTTTTATCGTAATTTTTTTTAATTCATCAGATCAGAGAACAAAAACTTGTTCTGAGAGCAGTTTTTTTCTTTTTGAGACTGACTGGCATATTCGAATTTAAACGTTTCGTTAGCAATACACATTGATGCTTGTATTTCATTCATGAACCATTCTAGATTTCTTAAATAATTAATTTTTTAAATGATTTTATACAATTGGTAGATCATTTATATATAGCAATATATCTTTAATTTACTTCATGGCCTCTGCTATTCTCTTTAGTCGTCGAGCTCACTTTGTTGTCCAGTTGAAACAATCCATGCCTTTTATTTGTCAAACGCTCTCGTCCCATTGAATTTAACGGTAACTTTGCTGTGCACTTTGTTTAAAAAGACTGTTTGAACGACTCCAATGACCCAGTCATGAGCTTACATTTATTAGCATTATAAATTTATACGCTTGGGGATATTTCTTTTGACTGACTTCGGTTTTGTCTACGTTTGAAATGATTTCTTCAAACGCAACATTGGGTTGGGTCATATTGATTTACCGCTTTCTGCATTCCTCCTTCACAGATCTTTCAGGTCTCAACTCTCTTTATTTTTTTGTGTTCTATTCGTTTGTTGCACTTTAAAAGCCCATTTCGACAATATCGGATCAATTTACCTTCACGTTTCTGTCGCTCTATAGCATGTGCCTCATATTTTTCTCAATTTTATTTGAATTTTTTTTCTCTCCGAAGTTAACTGGGTCAACGGAAAATCAATCCTTTTAATCGTGATACGCCGTACTTTTTTCTTTTGTTCAATTTTTTGGCTTTTGTTGACTCCACGATGAAGCTTTCATGTTTAAAAGCTGAATGTTTTTGTACAAAAAGTGTTTACAAAAAGAACACTGCAACAACATTCAACATAAAATGAATTGAATGCTGAAGAAGAGAAGCAAACAACCGGCAATAAGAGATCCGCTTTCAAAGTTGACCCGCGCTCAATGCAACAAAAGCAAGCATCATTTGCTGTGAGTGCGTTTTAAATTCACCGCAAGTTCTTGGATAAAGAAATTCACAATCGTGGATCTAAAGACCCTCTACGGCATCACCAACACCAAGAGATTCCATTCAGCCAAAAAGCAACAAGTCTCTGTGCTAATGTTTAATCGGGCTGAGCAATATGTTGATGTTTATGACAAAGCCGAGTGCTTTGGAAAGTTGTTTGATGAATGTTGGTGTTGATCAGAGAGTAAATAAAAAGTGTAAGATGGCCTTTGGTGCTATTTTAAGATCCACAGACGATTTCTTCAAACAGAACCGAATAAAGAATCGGGAAAAGAACAGCATTTCAAAGCATCATTGATCACTGATCCAACTTGGAGAATGTGCCATTGAAGACGTACGAGGCAAGTGATCGGAGTTTGACGCCAGACGAGTTTTCAGACACTATTTAAAGTCACAACTACAGTTGCGGTTATGGCGCTTTTCTTGAGCCAAGTAAAAGAAGTCAATGATCTTCGTACTTGAGCCACTTCGACTTAGCAAACCAAAGTTCCAACTTAACTTTATGGACACATGCAGGAAAGGAAATTGTACCTCTTAAGAAATACTGAATGCGGCAAAGAATCTTGAAAAATCTTCATGCAAACATTCCTTCGTTCTAAGCTCAACATCTTTTAAAGAAAGAAATGGAAAAACCTAAAACTGGGCAACAGAAAGGCGACCCATCCACATAGAATGCTGCATAATCGCAACATAAGCAACATGTTTCAGGTTCAAAAGTCAAGAGCAGTCGTTGAGACTTTTGTGCCTATCTCACAGAGGTTTGTGACCAGCCATATTTATTTTCTGGCACTTTTTGGTTTTGCCATATGCTTTGTGTTTTGTATTATTTAACATTTTATACGTCGCAGACCTTTGCTCCATTCACAATAATCAAACTTAAGCATCGCAATTCAATATCGCAGGCTTGCTTCAAGTATGAATCCCAATTGGATCAAATATTTTGATATTTCCTTCTTATATGGAATTCGAGCTTTAAAGACGTTGACTCAATGTCACAAAACGCAACTCTCAAAGGCAAGGTACGTATCCGATTAGTTGCCAAATGCGGAAGTACACACTTAAAATGAAAATAAAAAATTCAAATCGTTTTATGATCGCTTTCGGAAGACCGCAGGCACTCATATCAAAGAAATTTCTCCGAAAAGGTGTAACGATCAATTATAGCCTTTCGGAAAATTCATGTAAACTCAACAAGCAGTCAAACATTAGCACCGGCCTTAGGTATCCACCTTAGCTTCGCTCACATCTCTCAAGGCAACATGAAAATTTGCTCAATGCATTCGACGTGTTGCCAAAATTAACAATCACTTCGCGACGTCTGATAGGCATTACAGTGCTTTTCACACACAATTTTTTGTTACCTTAGGTCTTTAGACACACAAGAGCTGGTTATTGTATTTCGGAGAGTAAAACTTTTTTGCTCGAAACTTCGGCTTTCGTTACGCCAATTAAACCAAATATCTTTCACTTATGAACTCTTGAAAAGTTATGCAAATGAAAATGGCTGCTCAAAAGCTGCACTTAAAGTGCGTTCATATAATTTTAAATACTTATTAAAACAAATTAATAAGGAAAGGTAATCTCAATTTTTAACAGGTCAAGAGGAGAGACATTAAAATTTTGATAGACCTGTAGAAAAGAGTTTCGTTTCTGCACCCTTTTATATGTATAGTACTCTTCGCGATTTCCTCAAGGGAACCGTTGTTCTGCAATTCATGAAAGATTACCAAATAACTGTGGCATAGACCGGTCCGAAATCAGCTAACTGCCACGCCCCCTGGATTCAATTATGTTAATGCCTGGTGGGATATTGTATGGAAACAATTTAGACTTGAAAAGGGAGCGATTGGAGGAAACCCGATGCAGTTCCGCTAACATTTTCACAGAAAATTTCCATTTTTGGAGATATTTCATAGCAGTACAGTGCAATCACTCGAAACAAGCACTGCTAAAAAGTGTGCTGTGTCAAAAAATAACGTGCGACGAATTTTTTCTACCAAACGGCAACACTCAGGATCATTGCATTGGATATCCGGTATTCGGCCAGATACACTATCCGTTGCAACACTAGTTCATTGTCAATTTTTAGGTAGAAATGATACGCTGACCGTGACAGGTGTGTCTCAGGACCATCCAAGTTGATATACCTAGCCCAATTTTAAGCTCAATATGGTCAAAATAAATATGTATCGCAATACCTAACAACCTCATAAGTTGTATTTTTATATAAAATTACAAGGTAAAAATCCAAATTGATTTCTTCTTGTCTCACAAAATTTTTTCCTCAAAATGTCGACAAAAGTGTTGTCGTACAAATCAAAACTATTGAAGGATTTTGTTTTTGCTATAAAAAAAATAATCCGCACGTGCTGGACAATTGCGGACATTAGCTTTCAAAATAAATCCAATAAACTTGTTTTTTGTCAAATAAGACCACTTTGACAGGTGTCAGATCAGTAAAGCATGGCGATCTGTTGGCTGCTGCGACTACATTTACGAGTTTCGAAAAAGTTCTCTGCTATCAAACAAGTCTCTGAGTCATATTGAGCAACAATTATTGGGGCAACTTGTTTGTATGCATCAATCGAAACTTAAGCTCATAATCAAGTAAAAATACAAGTTTGGAATTTTTTTCTTTTAATATCGAAAACCCATCTAATAATTCATATATGTATGTATGTACTTATCGAGTCGTGCTGGTGAGTAGGCAACATAATGTTGATCAGCATGTCTTTCAATTGAAATTATCGACGATGTCCAAATCAATTATGAACACATCAAAATGCATCAAAAGGTGCGAAAAGCGGTGCTTAGAAGATATGGATTTGTTCTTGGAAACTTTTTGATGGAGGCTTTTTAACAATGTTTGTTGAGTGAAGTGTATGATTGAATTGGTAAGAAACATAACAATTGCTTTGATGAAGTCAGCATCGAACATGTGAGCATTGTTGATTTGATTGCGTGATGGACAGCAGCATTGAAAAGCATTCAATTAAACTCAAGTTTATTGCAGGCATTTTTCTGATTTTTTATATAAAACAATCTGAGTTGGTCAACAAACAAAGAACGAGAAACTCTAATTAATCACCTTAATGATTTGTAACCTTTGTAAGTGCTAAGTCGATTGAATAGATGCAATCGTATACATTTTATGCTGGCTGTGGTGCCGAAACATGTTGCAGGAAAAACATATTTCAAAGAATTTCGATAATTGTCTTACACATTCTGCTGGTATAAAATATCACTACATCACAATGTGTACTTGCAATTAATACAACAATCTATAATAACAAATGAATTTATTTAAAATCTTTTCAATCCCCTTAAATATAAATTATCACGATCGCTTTCAAGGGAAGTTGAACTTTTGCCCTGCCCCAATTTCGTTGCCCGCTGTATTGTCTTTACACAATTGAGATATTCGAAATGAAAAATGCTCTTTTGGACTCTATACTATGAATATTGATTTTAAACTAAACACTAACAAAATAATTCTTTAATTGAATGAGTTCAAGAAAAGCTCAAACAATTTGTAATGATGACAGCGGAAACGATTATGACATAAATTATAGAACATTTAAAGAAAACAGATTAGAATCTAATGAATCGTTTATAAAATCTCATTATCTGACTCAACATTTCAATCATATATTATTAATCAAATACTGATCATAAGGCAATGTCTTCATGTTTCTTAAAGCAAATCAAAATGTTGAGCATTTTTTGTGTTTGACTAAAGACACATATTGCTATACGATAAAGTCTTGCAACTACAAATTGTTGTGATGTGCATCATAAAATATCATCAAAGAGATCGAAAAACGAACAAATTGAATTGAACTTATTTTTTTTATTAATAAATTATGGTAAAGCTGAAAACTTCAATGAGGCTGCGTCACAGTGCAAGTCAGATGTAAGGCACTGTGCCATTTTTAGTAATATCTACGCGGAACCCATCTCAGCTGTGGATGACTTTTTTTTAAATGGTGAAAGTTCTCTTCAACGCCTTGAGATTATGGATGGAAGTTTAAACAAGTAAGAAAGCTAAAGTCGGTCAAGCCCGATTTTGAAATACCCAGCGTCCCGACATTATGAGCGCACTATGTTTTGCTTCTCTATTTGTGGGCGTGGCAGTGGGAGGGCAACATAAATTATTTCCCTACACCTTTCATTCGCCTTGGTCAACCTATGTTGCGAATTTGAAGCTTCTACGCCTTTTACTTCGGAAGTTACGAAAAATCTTCATTTGTGGGCGTGGCAGTGGGCGGGCCATAAAAAATTTTTTCCTACACCTTTCATTCGCCTTGGTGAACCTATGTTGCGAATTTGAAGCTTCGACGCCTTTTACTTCGGAAGTTACGAAAAATCTTTATTTGTGGGCGTGGCATTGGGCGGGCCAAAAAAGACGGACAGACGGACAGACGGACATGTCTAAATCGATTCAGTTTTTGATCCTGATCATTTCTATATATATTTTTCTATATCTCCGGAGCTTAATTCTCCCTGTTACAAGATTTGCACAAAACTAATATACCCCGCTTACGCTGGGTATAAAAACAGCTGGTCGAGTGTTGACAATTCCTGCTCTTTTTAATTAGTAGATATGTTAGTATATTCTTGAGGTTGATTCATAATGCCTATTTTATCCTTAATCTCTTCTTCACCTTTTTAATTTTCAGTTTTCTAAAGCAACATTTAAGAAAAATAAATATTTACCCCCTTATTCATAATCAAATTTTAAACTTAAAACGTTGGGAGTATTCACAAAGGCGTCGGAAAATAGGAAAGTCGGAAAATCTGAAAATTTTAACTGCTTAAAAAGTTGTGCAAGATACACAAAAAAGTTTGAAAAATTTTTAAGAAGTCGCAATTTTCTGATTTTCCGACTTTCCAACGTTTTTAACGCGCCTTTGTGAATACCCCTAATGTTTAAATTCAATTTTTGTATGGAAATTTGACATTTTAACAATGTTTTAAATTTAAAATTGGATTATGAATAAGGAGATTAGAATTCAAAGTGCTCATTTACAAAGGAACTATCTCAATCCCTTATCAAAGCACCCACACTTGAGCACAATGGCCTTGTTCATTAATATTTGGCACCCAGCAAATCGGGATAACGACACTTTGGAAAATCTTCCAAGGAAAAATAATTTCACCCAAACTTAAGCTGGCTGTGTGAACGAATGACAATTTTTTTACCGCATCAGAAAACTTTGCTTACACAAATTGTGTGATTAATTAAGGCCAGAAGCTTGAAAAAAATGTTTTCCCCCCAAAAAACAAGTAATTTCCATTCTGAGCCGCGTTACTCGATCGCAACATGCCGCGCAGAATTTACACGAAACCTTGTTTCAATGTAACATAGACGTGGGCTTTCAAGTCGAATTCTCTGATCCGTCTTAATCGTTTTTAACAGGCTTGAATGTCTTTTAATTGGCAATGGTTTGTCCGTTCGAATGTTTATGCCTCTGTATGTCCGACAATTTAATTTTGTTTTTCCAAATTTTAGAGACTATAAACATTAGATCGTAAAAATGTACTTCGAAATTGCTCGTTTCTGTTTCTTCCGGCGAGCAATAATCTTTTTTTCCTATCGAAGTCTTACTTCAAATATTGTAAAGGCGTCAATAAAAAGTTGCAAGAAAATTATTGCTTAGAGGATTAAATTGGACAAGAAAAGCTTTTTATTTTTTTTTCAGCCGCGTCAAAGGTTGTCGAAATCTTTTCTTGATTGAACTCTTTTCTAAGCGAACTTTTGTTAGTCTCTTATTTGCTTGGTGTATTCATAATAAAGCATTACATAGGATGTTCTATAACGTCAAACATCACTTTGAAAAAGATTGTGAAGTGTTCACTATTTTAACATTATGGTGACTGCGCAAACGCGTTGCCAAAATTGTCATCCTCTAATAACCGCATGCAGCAACATCGACTGATGTGCAAATTTCTATGCGAATGGCTTCATTTGTTTGCTGCACAGCAGTTGGTTTCTTTGCTGTTTCTTGCCGCATGCCAAACAGTCACAGCATTTTTAAGTGTTTTTTGTGTCGCTTGTAACTGGACTGTAACATTCGTTGGTAACAAATGCAGCAAACGCAGTAGCAGCAATGAATGCACTTTTCTATACAACAGTCTTTCACTAATGAGCTAAACATCAGGCTGTCTGTTGGACTATTGCTGAATCAATGGTTTTTGTTCATCTGTCTGTCATTCGTTTGTTTGTTTATTTAGCAGCATTCGCCGCTGTAACGAAATAGTTAGCAGCTTGTGGCTTTACAAACTTATCGCAATTATTTAAATTTAAAAGAAAATTTCTCTTACTTCACATGTGACCATTCTTCTGTGCAGCATGTCGTTCCGGCGTTAGATACATAGCAGCATGTTTATCGTTAAATGTTAATGAGCAGCATGTTCCTTGGCAGAACATTCTTTCAATTTGACAAAATTATAAAGTAAATAGGATAGCGAAAAAAAAAAATTATAGCGTAAATTGAAAACAAGAAACGATTCAATTAAATTAAATAAAATTGTTTTATTTCAAAAATACTTTCGTTAAAAATGTACAGCTGCTCTGGATCATCCATTATTTCTCCCTGCCATTTTAATCAGATCTTAGGTAAGTTTGTAATAATAATTAATAAAATTCATCCGCATAATGTGCAAATTACCAAAGCAAGGGACAAAAAACACACCAGGCTATACTTCGATCCATCAAAAATGCTGCTTTGAACTTCTAAATCAACATTTGGCAACTCTTCCAAACAATCGAAAAATTCCTCAGCATGTTGTCGCCACACTGTGCTTTTTGACAAGGTTCGAAGAGAACTTTTCCCCAAAAAACTTCCGTTGACGATTGTGTGCCCCCACGCTTTGGAGATTCTTGGTTGATCCCAACGGCAATCATTTTAACGAAAATGTTTCGAAAAATTTAACTTACTAAAAAATTTTCAAATATTTGCAATGACAAGAAAAGCTCAGAGCAAATAGTCTTCAAATTTTATACTAAGGAAAGGAACTGAAAGAATTCATTTAATATAAAAGTGTTTCGTGTAAAGTAAACAGTAAATCAAAGCAAAATTGATGCCCTCTTCATAAACTTTTGATCACAATAATAGATCTTTATGCAAATTTCCTCTCACAATAGATTCATTCATTAAAAGCTCATCGAAACAGCTTTAGTTTTCGTGTTTTACATCAAAATTTGCATAGTTATATCTTGATGATATTCTTTGAATAGGCATACAAAACATATTGACTAATCGTGCAAATCAATGTTTCCGTATGCTTAGTCAGAAATCTATTAGTTTTTTAAATAAACGCTTTTGAGCTTGTCTTCTTCGAAGTTTTTGATGTTCATAGAATTCTTCAGGAAATTGTAATGATCTCGATAATTGAAGCGGAGCCGCGATTTCGTTTCAAGTGACAAGTTTTTTGAACCTATTTTTTGGATTTTCAATAATGCTCTGGCCCTTTAAGCTACCAAAAAATTGGGGGTATTCACAAGGAAGAGGAAATTCTGTGGGGAAAAACACGCGGTTTTCACATACATTCCTAGTGTTTTTATTTGGTCAACTCTTGGAAATTTCTCAACACTTCAGAACGTTGAAGAAGTGAAGTTACTTGGTTAATACTGACTGGCATGAAACATTTGCAAAAATGTGAAATTTGTCACTCATAACGTTACTCTCGGCTCTTCTTCAATTGCTCTGAATTTTCTATACAATTAAACTGCAAATTATGACCACTGTAACCTTTGCTGATCGAATGTTCCGTTTCAATGTTAGAGAATTTGTATGATGCTCGACGCAACAAGACCATAAAGCATCCAACCTTTTTCAGCTGGAGCCAAAAATTAAAGCCGTTAAATGAAAATTGATTTAACTTTTATTGCTCAGGAAAGAATTTACGTTGCTTTTTAATTCGTCAAAGCAAAAAAAAAAAAACTTGGTTGCAGAACATTATTCTCATCAACATCAAGGAGAGTGAGAGCCGAGCCGAGAATTCCGTCAGTCTTTCGATATTTTTCGTGCTGTTCGGATGCTCGCGGTGCTGTTTGTGTGTTTGTTTGTATTTTGTTTATAACAAAAAAATGTTTTTACTCGACTTCAAAGCCGAATGGCTAAAGAAAAACAAAAATAATAAATATGTAAATGATTTTGTTGGATATTGAGTGCTTCTTCGGTGTTTCAGCGAGCGAAATTGAAGTAAATAAACAAATATAAATAAGGCAAAAGTAAAATAGAGCATCCTAACGTGATTGTTTACATCAAAGTGATATGTGGAGAGATCCTTTTGTGAAGGTTTCATTTTACAATTTTATGATTTAAATAAAATAATAAATAGATATTTTTAAGGCGCATTTTCAGCGGATTCTGTTGATGTTGTTTTTGTCATGACATCCTCTCGAAATTTCAAAATTTCTTACAAAAAACTATTTCGGAAACTGTAACAAACAGACTTAATCATTAAATCCAATTAATGAGAGTGATACTTCAAATTATTGGGTTCTTTCTGTTGGCGTGATACTTTTATCACACTTCACTGCAGTATTTATGACCTTTTTTCCTCCCTCCTCTCAAGCATAACTAAGCCCTTCCCTACTGAGTAATTATGTACCTAAATATATATAAAGAAAAAATTTAAAATAAACCTCCGAATTATACAAGTTCCGAGTATTTAAGCCTCCGCAGTCGAAAATGAAAGTTTCCGCGCTGAGTTTTCCCCCAAAATAAAATATGAAAGAAAAATTCGTATTTATCAAGCTTCTCCGATTATTTGAATAATAATTTTGTACGCAACTGTCCTTTCAGTCTTGAATAATGACACAAATTCGTCTCTCTGCCTCGACTCACGCTGCGAACTTAAGCCGAAAAAATGAGAAAAAAATTTAAATCGAAAGATCATTTTGCTAATCACATCATTGTGAGTCATGTGAACTCACGGTTGTTGAGGTGTTCCCCGATTAATTTGGCTGTTTTGAGGCGTCAGATTGATGAGCCGAAATCAGCGAGACCGTTAAAATCTTTCTTGATTTGATTTTGTCTTCGGCGAAGTTGCGATAAAAGATCGTATTTCATTATTTCATTCGTTTTTTGCTGTTGTTGGGTTTTTTTTTTAACGTTAAATTCATACAATGAGACCTCTTTTTTGCTGACAATCCCGCCCACGATGGCTTACTGTACAGAAATTGTTATTGTCTCTCTTTTGATGAGCATATTGTCAGTCTTATCTCCGATATGTTGGCGCCAAGTGATCGCCATTCCATTCTTCTTTAATGACGGCCTTTCAAGAGGAGAACAAGAGAAAAAACTGAATTTTTTAATGGTCAATAATTGTAGGAAAAGCATCAACTTTCAATTAGCAGATCATTTTTCATTAAAAAGGCAGTTTCAAATTTCATTTTCATATGTTTCTTCCCCTAAACAAGCTAATTCTCTCTAACGAATGAAATTCGCCACAAGAAAAACATCGTGAAAACTGTTCTCTCAGCGGGAAAACTTATTAAACAAGCCACAAAAAAAAAATACAAGATAAAAAATTGCGAAATTAAGACTTCGAGTGCTTCGAGCACAAATTAGAGCCATAAACAATTTCGACTCGTCAATTATTTTTAATTGCGCTGTCTTAAAACCACAACAAGGGGGGCAAAGAAAAATGTATCTAAACAAGCGAAAGAGGGAATCCAATTAACCGTGAATATGGCCTCCATTTCGCTTCGATCGTGTTGGGGTTCAAACGAAATTGGTCGCGTCGCCCAAGTTTGCGTAGAAAGGTCAATTAAGCGTATTGAAATGAAATGCGCGGGCAGTTTGGCTTCAGACCGACGACCGTTTTGGTGCTGAAACGACAAAAGCCGACACACAATTTAAGCGAAAACCCTCAGGGTTCCAAAAGTGCAAAATTGTTGAGCGATCATAACGATCAGTGAAATCTAAAAAGTTGAAAAATTTCTAAAAATTTTAATCCTTTAGTTGCCAATGATTTAAGGAGAGATCCTTTTTTGACCACAGGTCCTTTCGCAGTGCTTCCACTATTATTCAGTTAACAACAAAGATTGATTAAAATTCATAAAAGGAAAACAAAAAACTTTTCGAACAAAATTTCTTAAGTTTATGACTTGACTGTCTTAAAGGGACAGAAAATACCAAAATGGCTGTAGCGCCAGACTCGGTTTGACTCGGTTTCGAATTTCATAAACAAAATTTGCAAAAACAAATTTTTTTTTTTTTGTTCTTTCGTCGGCTCAAAAACAAGTTCTGCAACATGAAGACGACCAACTGTTTAGGAACATTGATGCGCATAATATTCCTACTTTTTACATAAACATCCGGAGTAAAGAACCTTCACTAACGAATTTCAATTCTTTTAGACCATTATTCACAAACCATTGAATATAATTTTCTCCGTCGATCGTTTTTTGGTTCCTTCTTGGAGTGGATCGTTTGAGCTGCCAGCTTTGCTTAAAAAATTCAGCACTTTTATCGGCTCAAATGAAAAGGCTTTTAGGAAGCCAGAGAAGGGCTTGGGTTGTCTTTTTTTTGTGGTCGCCAAGAGGCCAGCAATCATGCAACAAAACTTTTGAGAAACTGAAATTAAATTCCATGATATCGAAAATTGAGTTATAAAAGCAACAGAAGGAGCTGGGTTTGGTTGTGACCAAAGGAAAAGGAGAATAAGAATTAAAAATATCAAAAGACAATATCACAGTAGAAATGGAACCACCAAAAAAGTCGCTTTATTCTCTTTAGATGAAATTTCCAATCGGGTTTGCGGTCTCCACTGCGCTTAGCGATAACAAAGGGAAAAACAAAAGACGCAGAAAGGTATTGAAAAATATCAGGCACATCACCACCAGTCCAAAAGGGCATAAAGCTTTTATTCCCTAATATGACATTTTATGGTTCTTTCTTGCCTTGTACATCATCCTTTAAATTGTTCAATGCCCTGCCGAATGAAGGTGCTGTGAATAATGATGGCTCTGAATGGAATTCTTCAATCTTGCGAGATGCTTAATTGCTGAAACCTCTCCAGGAACAGACAGGTCTGCTAATCTCTTTCAAGGTTTCATCTCACTTCTAAATGGCTTAGGCTTTGCCAGTGAGGCAATCACATTAGCAGTCTCTAAATGATGAGATTCATCTTCTTGCCTCGCCTTCTTTCAAATCGAACTTAAAGACGGCTTCCTGTAGGAGATTGTAAATATATTTCATTTTCTTTTGCCCTGTGGACTTTTTCCCCGGATGGCCATGAAGCGAAATACGTAATGTTTAGAAATCACTTAAATACGATTTTTCGTTTGCAGGAAATTGCTGTGCGGTAAATTTACATTTGAAAATCTTGTTTGCTTCGAGAATTTTTTCATATGATATCCTTAAACATTTGTAGCTACTGTACTCAGTGAGATAAAGATAAGTTTTTGTCACGTGTGGAGCTAATGCTTTTGTTCTGAATGGGCTGAAAATTCACGACAATGTTCTCGAAAAAAGACTTGAAATCGATCAATTGTACTTTCAGTTGTTAGGTCCCAATAATGATTACGATTAGTTGACTTTGATGACTTCTACATCAACGAAAGAAGTCCATGACTAATAAGATCTCTTTTATTTATAATTATTACCTTCTGAAGTTCCTCTTTGAAAAGATCAACAGAGATGACAATATGCTAATTTTTCGGGAGACTTTTCAGTTCCACAACAATGAACTTTGTAGG
This sequence comes from Chlorops oryzae, assembly GCA_020466095.1. Lineage (NCBI taxonomy): Eukaryota > Metazoa > Arthropoda > Insecta > Diptera > Chloropidae > Chlorops > Chlorops oryzae. The sequence goes on along the minus strand of CM035807.1, from coordinate 26,324,622 downwards.
CACTTAAGCCTATTTGTGCAAATATTTTTAATTTATTCCGCAAACGAAGAAAAAGGCCAACGCCTTTTGAGTCAAAATCTTATTTATAGTTTATCGGTCGATGATCTTTTGAGAATTTATGAGGAAGATAATCAACAATTTATAAAGCAATAATTTAATCTTAAGCAAATATATTCATATCTGTTCATTTAAGATAAATGAATATAAAGCTGTGATAAGATCAAGCTTATGATGAATTTTAAAGATTCGAGTATAAGTATTTGACTCTCTGTAGAAAAACTCCTTAAAGTGAGCTCGCAAATAACCATTTCTTTTTGACTGAACCTGCAGCATCAGTCTATCGTATTGCCTACTTCTTCATCGGAAAATCGCGGCTAACGAGAAAATTTCCAATAAAAAAGTAAAAGCATCCGCCCACATTTGATTTTTCAACTTCACAGAAATGACTTCAAATGTTGCAAAATGTGCCTGCAATCTTTTTTGCACGCGCGTAGTTAAATGCAGGTGTTGCAGACATCGTTTATTCTGCCGAACATAAATCTCAATCGTACATAAAAAGTAACACAAATTTTCATTAAAAAAAAACATAAAAATTTTAAAACAAAGAAATTTTACAACATTTACGAATAAACAAACATTGAAGCAAAACTTGAATATTGCTAAAATGTTTCATGCAATTGCTGGGAACATGTGTCTTGGCAGTTAAGTTCCTCGACAAGCGTTTCAAATGTTGCGGCTTCTTTGAGTTTCAACTTTTTATTTTGTCATTTCTTCCTTTTGACTTCGTTTGCTTTGAGTAGGAGTGTAGGCGTAAATTTTTAATTTTTTTCGCCTGAAATTTGGAGCATTTGCTCGAAATTAGCATAAAATGAATTAACCTTTGGCAGAAAGAATTCAATCTTCGAACGGTTCTCAATTGGTTTTTTTTTTCTTTCATCCCACATGATGGCCTTTATAGCGTTATATCAAAAAACGAATGATGCTCTTAGCCTTAGCCAGAGATTAGCCAACCCTGATCAGCTTCATAAGATCTTATCTCTTTCAAGCATTCAATACACTCTCGTCGATGAAACATTCCTCGAATGCTGTTGCTTTGTCGTCTGAGACTTTGAATCTAACATCGATTTTTTATGGTCGTCCATTTATGTCATGTTTTCTGTCTTGCAACAACTTATCAATGCCCTGGCTCTAAGCTAAGCCGCTGTTTGAGTCCGATTTCCAGCTGAAGTAAATTTATTATTCCATAAAAACATGCAGCAAGCCACCATTTGACACTTTGACTTTCTTTTCTCTCGCTTCTAATGTTATAAATTCGTCAAACACACTTGTGCCTTGGAATCCAACTGATTCAACGATCTATCCACCTTGTTCGAGAACTCCGTCTTATCGACTACATTGACCTACTAATCGTTTCACATTTTTCTAAATATTTATGTATCGTGGACATACGTTCGAAGTCAATCGAACGTTTTCGAATTTGTTTATTGACTTCAAAGTTGATTTCTTCAACCTCTGAGCTCGGTTGGGATACCTACATTGAAATACCTCTCCCTAGATTCTTATTCATAAATCTCTTCTCGACTGGACTCATTTTTCGGATTTCTGATGCATTTTGAAAACGCATTCTAACAATTTCGATGGAAAAATGAGTTTTTAATTCGTTTTTGAAGTTCACGCTCTCAACGGTTCCAAGAAACTGGGTATTTTTGCCCTTCGGACGACATTTTTCGAAATGTGTTGCACATATTGCCTTTTCTCTAAGCATAATTAATTGAATGGGAAAACCATTTATATTCTATTTGAGTGGTTTCATATTCAATCAAAGTGAAGACTTTAGTGTTCAAAAATCTCTATAAAAGCCGTTTGCTCTCATAAATTGCATTGCTGCATGTGTCTGAGGCAAGATTCATGTTTAACTTCAACGCAACGCGTGGAGCATAATTTACTGCAATGGAGCCATAAATTAGCCGCAAGTTCTTGGTTACACAAAGCCATAATCGAGAATCTGATGATGTCTTACATCGTCTTAGTACTAAAAATCCGTACTTTTCTTTGATTGCAGTGACTCTTTGTGGACTGTTAGATTCGATCGCCGGGTAAAGAAAAAAAATCGTCTCACACTATCTGACTTTAAATCATACGTGGACCATAAGTGCGAAATGACACCAAATAAAGAACCAGGAAGAGAACACTCTTTGAACGTAGTGTAATCGCTGATCGTGCTTGGAGATTCTTCCGTCAATTTTGCAGCCGATCAGGAGCGAGTGCGGTTCGGGTTCAATGCATGGGTTCAGGCATCAACCAATAACAACGTTAGTTGCGGTTTTGCAAAACACAGAAGTCATTGATCTTTGTTTTGTGCCATCTTAGCTTGGGTTGTCTTGTCTTGTCTTTCCAAACCGAGCCATGTACCAACTTACCTACATACGCCTTTGGAAATGAACCAATGTTGCTAGGTCTTGGGCATGTGTTCAGGCTTTGCAGCACGTCGTGGAAAAGCGTGCTTCCAACGACCGTTCTTAACCTTTTGAGTTTCCAAGAGACGAGCATTTACGATAAGGCCTTTAAGGTTTTCCTTCTTTTTTGTTTTTGGTTTTATCCACAGCAACACGATCCGTCCATGCATACTCAGCTGGTTGTTGTTTTCTGCTGGAATTCTAAATAGCCAACTATTGCAAGATTCGCAACATTTCGTTGCAGGTTCAAAAGTCGAGGGCAATTTCTTTTCTCTAGAATTTAGTTTTATGAGTTTGTGCACACATGCAAGACATGCAGAGACTAAAATAATTTTTTTTAAATTTATATATATAGAAAATATCTACCACTCTCAGAAGTAAAAAGTCAACAGTAGCATCAGAAAGCATCAAGAGGTATTGGGCAACATTTCACTAGCAACATATCGCTTTTTGGATGTATTCTGTTTTAGTTTAGAGTCTGTGCTATTAGCCAGAATCTCTTCCTATTTATTTTCTTTTGTTTTTACCATAGCCAGACGGTAGACGTGCAGATCTCTTCAGGTTTTTGATCATTTTGGTGTGGACAGCACCAACTTTGGGGCTTAAGAAAATGTAACTTATTTTTATCGTTTAAGCCAAACCAAAGCAGCGAGCAGTTTTGTTAGAACGTCTTGCTGACTGAGACTTGCCATATTGCTCTGTTTTCATATATTTCAGAAAACCGAGACTGTTGGCTTCCTATTGGTATATTTTGAAGGTTCAAGTTATTTTCATACAACTTCTTTTGCCTTTGATCTACTCATGAAATTATCTCTTTTTATTTAAGAATTTAAATTGCTCGTTTCAAAAGTCAAATCTCGATCGATGACAGCGATTAACATTCAAATTATTTGTCAACATCGCCAATCAACGAAGGCATAAACTATTCCGATTTCACGACATTCAAACTGCATCCCTCAATGTCAAGCGATTCATGGTGGGTGAAATGCGGAAACATGTTGCTTTAATAAAGACTTCAAACGTTGTTACAAAAATCAATAGTTTAAAAATAGACATAACTTACGACATTCGATTCAGCCAACACCAGAAAACATTCCATTAACGCGGTGTAATTATGAGTTACAGCCTTTGTGAAAGTTTATCAAAGCTAAAAAGCAATAAAAAATTATCAGGCTTTGGTGATCAAGGCAAAATATAAATAACCGACAATCACTAGCATTTGAAGGAAATCAACTCACTCTACTCATCAAAAACTCATGAAAGTTTTGGACTTATTTACAGACTTCAAACAGAGGGTTTTAGATTGCAACATTAGAAATTGACTTGAAGAAAATGCATTTTTCTATTATAAATACATACATATATGTATGCACAATCCCTTGTCAACACCGCAACACAAATTTTGTGTTGCTGCAAAAACTGCATCGCACGTGTTCAAGTATTGTGGTCATAAGCTTTCAAAATCAATAATTCTGCTAGCCTCGTTCTTTTCGAAGCAATTTTTCATGCAATCCAACTCTCTTGACAGGTGTCATATAAACAATGCCCAACGGTTAGTTGCTTTTGTTGATTGACATTTCTTATGAATCTGAAAGACATGCTTCTGACTCATTTTGAGCACAGCAACATAATCGAAGCAATATTATCAACATATTGTGCTAATGAAAGCTTTCATATTTTAATAAGTCATATTGAACTCACCGGTGCGGTGCTGGTGAGTGGGCAACATAATGTTGGCTTTCAAGTTAAATTATCGAAGATGTAAAACAGAACCAAGCAATGAAATGCTGTGCCTCTAAATAGCGTCTAAAAGCTTGAAATTAACATTCAGACTCGGTCTTAAGCGATAGGCCCATACAAAAAGTTTAGTAAATTCAGTAAAACTTTTTGCAGAGTTCATTTTTCAAATGAATTTTCATAGGCGGGTACCTACAATTTATGCAGGTTACGATCTGCACGTGTGCAAAGACATGTTGCTAGAAAACGTGCTGCCATGATTTTCGATGGTTGTCTTACGAATTCTGCTGGTAGTTAAATAGTTCCTTGTGAACGTGAACAGATTTTATCGTCTACTTAAAACAAAAAAAAAAAATCCTTATTAACCAAGCAACGAACGTTCGGCGGCTTGTAGTGCATTAGAATTGTTGAGCAATTTTTCATTAAAAACAATGTCTTGGCAGTAATATTTTTTACTTGCCTCACATGCAATCAAATTTTATTGCAATAGTTTCGAAATTAATTAAATTAAGCCACTGACTGAATCGATCAAACGATATTCGAGAAGAATTTGAAAGCTCTGTGTGTAGAAGCCTGGTTGTCAGTGTTGCTTTGCCTCATTATTGCCATCAAGTGTGCTGTACTGTGAACACTTAATTCCTTAGCGAATTGCTTGGAATTTTTTAATTATTTAAGAGAGCCAATTCTGATGTCGAAATGATATTAAGACTGCTGCTGTAAGTTTTGCTTGTTTCTATCAACAACGTTCTCCAACATTCTTTTATTGCTTGACATTATTTGGCGGCCTTTTTTTTACTTCACTCTGACTGTCCATTATTGAATTTTCTCTCAATGAAGGCATCGATTTTTTATGGATTTTTTTGATCCTAAGCTTGACACCCACATTTTGATCTTTAAATTGAAAGGGTTCAAGCAGAGTTCGAGCAATTTGTTGCAAATGGCAGTGGAATTTATGATGACAAATATCTTTGGATAATTTTGAGTTTTTTCAATATCAAAACAGATATAATCCTTTGCGTAGTTGATTTGATATCAACTTCTGTTCAGTAGATTCATGGGTCCATTTACAGCACCATAATCGCTGCCTTAGAGAGTTGATGCCATCAGTTTATAATATCATAAGAATATTTAATCAAATTATTTGTTAGATCTTAAAACAAATGCAATTTCCGAAATATCTGACAATATTTGACTCCATTCTATCGTCTGTGATACTGTGAACCAACGAAAACTACTAATTTCCCCCATAAAAGTATAGATTGCAATAAAAAAAAACTCATACCCGAGAGCATTCAATGAACAATTTGAACTTGAACTTCCACTCTTTCCAAATTAAACAGAATTCCATTTCGAAAGCCAACGCTTCGCTATATCTTGACTGCCTCAAAATGACCGTGAAATCATTAAAAAATACATAAAAAATTAATTTTGATTCAATTTGACTTTATTAACGCTTCTCTGCACGATTTAACTGAAGTATTTCAAGATTCGCGGCATTGTATTTTCATTTTGAGGACATAAATTCCGAGATGTTTTCTTAAACGTATCAATTTCACATTTCATTGTTGGTAGAATTAATTGTTATGAAGTATAAAGGCATGTGATACAATGTTGCACGAAAATGTTGCAAGAATAAATCGGACACGCTATGATTTCACGATTGCAAGTTGCTTCCTCAATACGTTGGAGCAACGATTCTCTAGTTTCTGATTTTTATCGCTCTTCAATCGAAATGATTGCTTTATTTGGACATAATATTTTATGTTAAAGTTGATTTATAAGTTTTAAGGTACATTTTTAGCTTTAGTTCTCTTTGTTAGAGCCCAAAGACAAGGTCAAAGTTCTGTCATTCCTTCAACACGTACACACTCGACGCAAATATCAAACTCAAGTAAATACACAACTTGAACATTTTTCTTTCAAGTCAACAGCATCATCTTCATCTTACTGAATTTTTAAAGAAACTGAAGAATACTTCAAATCTCACAGCTTCTTGCGATGAAATTGCATCCATCTGATAGCACTGTTCAAAGGCAACATACTCAAGCGCAAAATGACCCAAATTTTCGAGATGAATGCTTTCATTCAGCATCCGTCAGGCCAAAAGTGTTAAGACAACATCAGCACTCAATAAGCCAAGTGGTCCCTAAACCGAAAATTAACTCTCAAAAAGAGTTTACAAAATTATTTTTTAATGCGGAGTTAAATTACAGGTTCAGATCTTAAAGGAATGAAGAAGAAGTAGGCTGAAAGGTTGTGAAATCGTCTGCGTCTTGACGTGTATTTTTCTAAAGATTTTCACTTTTTCATTGAAGTCAGTCGGCTCTTAAAAGCGGGTCGAAAATGGTACCACTTGCGATGATTGATGGATACTTGATTTAAAAATTTTTTTTTAGATGAGTTGCAGTCTTTTAAGTACAAAAAACTTAATGGAAAATCATTTATTTTACTAATTAAGTTCTGCCATTAAAAAAAAAAAAAATTAAATTCAAGTTTCAGCAACATGCAACATTTCAAGTGACATTTTAACAACGGTATTATCTTAAGCTCTTGCAAACACTCCCACTCAAAAAAAAAAAAAAAAAAACAACTCTTTGGCTGATATTTCAACATTTTTCTAATGGTCGTAGGTATACTTACTTACTTTATAGCATGAAGGATTTGGGCAAAGAATTTATTCAGTGTTCGAGCTATGTTAGGAGAGCAAAAGTGAACGGCGAAGCGGTTTAATTCATACATACGCGATTTTTTTTTTGAATTATGGGAATAAAAAATAGCACAAAAATAAACTTAATACTTACAATGGTCCACTTAGGTTAAATGTTTAGCATTAATTTTTTGTTATCTTTTAAATAACTTGGCGCAACATATGTCATTTGAGCAGACCTGAAATCTGAAACATTTTTTGGCCGTGGGCTTTTTGGTCATATTCATTAATTTGCAGTAATCGCAATTGACACATTTTTACCATTTTTTTAATTTTTTTTAAATTTTTTCATTCCTTTTTCAATCATATTTATAATTTTTACTAAATCATTCGGCTATCGCGTTGGCCAATTAGTGTGGTGAGCACAAATCTCCTCGGTCAATTAGCATAAAATGCTTCCGAGCTTCCTTGCTGCTACCGCATCGAGTGCTTTTCGTTTTGAATTCTCTTTCCAATGAATTGCATTTGTTGCCAATGGGCATTCATGCACAGTTGTGCTTCTTACACGCCCACTGTGCCTACTAAATTTAAATTAATCGATAACGGCGAAAAAATTGTTTAAATTATCGCAACATTTTCTTCTCGTAGCTTGTATGGAAAGCCACAACTGCTTGACAAAATTTGTGCCCACAAAAGCTTTAAGATTTGATTGTATGCATACACAGTGGGGTAAGGATTGCGACTGCCGTTGTAACATGTCGACAATAGAGCCACATGCTGCTTAGAAAAAAGCTATACGTGATTGCGCAAGCGCCTCGTTGTCCATATTGGCTCCTTGGACATCAAAAATTAGCAGCAGCCCCGCATGGCTCCATTGACTAATGAGCAGATTTCTATGCGAATGGCTTCATTCATTTGCTTCACAGCAGTTTGTCTATTTTCGGCTGCATTTATGTTGCTAAGTCTTCAGGTTTCTTTGCTGTTTCATCTCTTGCCGCATTCAGCACGCCGCATGCCATATAACCCCAACATTTTTAAGTGTTTATTGTGTTGCTAGTAACTGGACTGCAACATTCGTTGGACACAAAAGCTGCAAACGCAGTAGCAGGCGGCAGTGAGTGCACTTTTCTAACAATAGCATTTCGCTAATGAGCTAAACATGAGATTGTCTGTTGGTCTGTTAGCCTGTCTGCTATGTTTTCCCATTGTCTGTCTATCGATCCAGAAACATACCTGTCAGCCACTTGACTTGTTTGCTTGTTTGTTTCGGAATCGCCGCTTTCAATGTTGTTTGTTTTCCGATTTAACAAAGTGCCTTGCAGTTACTCCGCGTGAATTTGAAATTTGCTCACAACCGTTTCAGCTGTTGATTTGTTTTTAATCTGAATTCCCATACACTTGTATCATATAATTTTTAATTAATAAATATAATTGAAATTAGCATACTTTCAGTTGTGAAGTAAACATCATATCAACATCGAAGGGAATGATGTGTGGATTTTCTTATGGAGTATTCAATAAAGCAAAACTTCATGTTCTGTCGTCATGTATCCAAAGAAAAAAGTAAGAGGTGCTTTTGTCAGCACTGACTAGAAATCGACACGATCTTAAAATTTCATTTAGTTTTGATTACCTTACGACGTTGAATTTTCTGTCAATGAACCTGCTTTACGCATTCATTTTTCGAAATCTACATCCAATGAGGTAATATACGTAAATTCAAGTTTCATAAAATATCGAAAGCCATAAGGCATTGGATTTCATGTGCAGACTATAAGTCTTATGGCGATCAGTTTCTTGAAATGTTTGTACAGGGCTTTATTAAGTCAATCATTCGTTCAGTTCATTTGATTCTCAGGTGTTGATACGAATTTCGAAATCTCACGAGCACTTTAATTGGAATTTTAATTTTAAAATCTTTATATTGATCAAAGTCGAATTCACTAACTGCTTGAAACATCGAAAAGAGCAGTTTTGATTTTGTACAGACATAAAAAATGAGTAACAAAAATTGGCGAATGGGAAGTTTTAATTGACTTCCATATGTCTGGAGTCAAAGGTAAATTTTTCAAGATAGCTCATTTCCTGGTTTTTAGATAACCTTTTAAACAGACGGAATTGTAAATTGAGAAAGTCTTAGTGGGCTTTAAATGAATTCTGTGAAACTGATCATTTCATATATATTTTGAAATTCGAAAGATCTGCGAAAATATGTCTGACATTACAATTTCACAAAGATTATCCATGACAACAAGTTAAGTCTTTAACAGGAGTGCTTTTAATCAGGAAATCGAACTGATCTTAAAGATCATTTAGTTTTGATTACACTGTAACGGAATTTTCTGCTCCAATGCCTGCTTTACCACTCAGAAATCACATCCAATTGAGGTAAATTATCAAGAAACCCCGAGATCATGACTAAGCCCAAGGCTGAAAATGTCGCAATGTGCCAGAATAACTAAGGCGTGTCTCTTAAATGTTGCGAGGGCCTTTATTAATCAATGCATTCTTTTGAGTTCATTTTTCCTCACAGGATTTGATTACGAATTCACAATCTCACGAATGCACTGAATGGAGATTTTTTTCTCAAAAATGCTCTTATGTTGCGCGTCCGAAACGAGGTGATGAGGTTACTAAGCCGGGTCATTTGCTTTACGAAAAGAATGCGGACAGGGTTCGAATGATTTTTGACAAGTAAAAAAGTTAGTAAGAACAAAAATTTTAGGTCACATTGCGGAAAAGGGTTTTAAGTAACTGACCCATATTGACTGAGATGTTCAAAGGTAGAATGTTACCCATCGCGCTAAGACTCTGTCCTGGTTTATTCTGCTTCCTTTTGAGATAAATCTTGAATTTGTTAAATTTGAGGCAAATGTCTTTAGTTGCTGGTGCTCTATGAAAGTGTTTCGATTGAAAACCGATATTAATTTTTGAAATTTCGAAAGGACATCCTGCTGAAAATATGTACTGACATTTACAATTTTTCAAATGTGTTTATCTCATGACGCAACTGACCATTTAAAGTCACTTGTGAGTCGCGAATGCTGACTTCATATGGACACTTTCAGCAACGCGAAGATCTTTGAAATTTTCTTTTAAGTAAATTTTCACGTTTTTCTTATCGTTTGTACTTCTTATTTTGGTGCGCATGTTTGGCATTATTTGCCAAATTATAGATTTATGCAAACGAGTCGAAAAAAAAGTAGCAAAGCCAAAGTCGAAAGATCGTGCCGCAGATCTAACAAATGATACCAAAATTACTGCCAACGTTTTCGCTCAGTTGCCAAACGAGTTTCCTCACCACAACCGCCCACAGTCGGTCGCAGCACCGTTCGGCCATTCGTTTACATAAAAAATCATTAATGAGCAAAGCAAACGCAACCAATGAACAAATTATTTCAAAGGAAACTCATATTTCACTAATCATTGATAAAAATTTTGCATTGAAAAAGGCTACAAGCGTAGATTTGATGTCGCCAAGCCATTTCAGAGAAGCATCAAAAAAATGGATTCCTCGCAAATTCCTCGCTTAAGCTACTTCGAAATGAGAAACGCTAAACTTCTCATGCCATTTTGTGCCACTGTTCGTATGATCGAACATGATGATGCAACAAAACGATTTTGGTATGATGTTCGATGGAACGATACTCTTTAATATTTATTTTATTTTATAAGTATTTAAAAATAAAATAATCTTAATTTCTAAAAGCCAAAATCAATTGTTTTTTTCCTAAAAAAAAAAAAATCTCCGTTAATAATTTTGAGCAAAAAGTTTTTATTCTCTCTTTAAGTGTTTGAGAACATTTGACTTAAATCCCTCTCGTTGAAACTGGATTGCGGCTCAAAGTGAACTAAGCTGTTTCTAAGTCAGTCTTCTATCGTATTTCGTGCCGTTCGGACGTTCGTCGTGGTGCGTCTTGCTTTTCGTTCAAATTCATTACTTAAAGTTTTTTCCAGTGTTGAATGGATTATTTGGAAATATTTAGCTGAACAAACGCAATATTCAAATATTGCAATAGTTTTTCCTTGAAAAAAGATTTTTGTTTGCACTTTTCCGTTGCACGTTGCTTATTTCTGCAAGGCGCATTGTTTACTCAGTGCAGCGCGTGCGCGACTGCGGAATAGGTATATTGCAAGAGGGAATCCAAAGTAAATAAACAGAAAAAAAATTGGAAAATATTTACGAATTTCGATTCTTTTCTTGTTGATTTAAAATTAAAATTAAAGTGCTAAAACGATTTTGTTTGTACAACAACAGCAACAACAACAACAACTGACAAAAAAGAAATTCGTTCAGTTTTCGTTGAAAATCCCATGCCGATGTGAGTTGAGTGTAAATCGGCGAAATTGCTTTTGGCAGGAAGTGGTTGATTGAAGTGCGCTGTAATAACAAAAACAAAAAGTGGGAACTGTAAGAAAGCCAAAAGTCTAAAGAAACTCGTGTGCCTCCGGAAGGGGAAATCATAAAGGGAGAACGCGCCGTTCAAAGTTCTTTCAAAAAAGGTAGGATTGTTTGCTTCAATGTCTTTGGTTGCAGAAAGGTCCGTAGAGATGAATTTTTTGTCCCAGTAGCTTTTTTAATCTACTAGACATGTTTAAGTATTCTACAAATTGCGTTCAAAAACATTTCTAGGGGCCTTCAAGTAAGACAAGCTCAAGGCAAGAGAGAGGCAGATGAAAGAGCGAGAGAGAGGGAATGATAGGGTGGAGAGGGGCAGAGATGGTGAGAGGGTGGAAAGGATGGAGATGGGAGACATGGGGAAAATAAGTGAGATGGGAAGCGAGGGGAGAGAAAGAAAGACAATTAGACGGAAAGAGAGGGTGAGAGGTAGAGGGAGAGATAGAGATAGAGAGAAAGAGGGTCACAGTGGAGAGAGAGAGAGAGAGAGAGAGAGGGAAGAGAGAGAGAGGGAGGATGAGGAGAGATGAGAGAGATGAGTGAGGCAGGATGAGTGAGAGAAGATGAGTAAGGGAGGGTGAGGGAATGATGGTGAAGGAGGTGGATGAGGGTGAGACAGGGGGAAGTGTGGAAGAAGAGATGAAGAAGGAGAGATGATCCTTTATAATAGATATTAAAGAAAAATGAAGGACTTTCCACAATTCCATACATTTGAGACTTAACAATAGAAATACATACATTACATTAGTTTTTGAAAATTTCCCAGTTGGGCGCCACGTTTCGTAATCGAAAGTCGCATTTTTCCGAAGAAAATATTTGGATTTCTCGAGTTTCTTGAATATTCAAAGCAAATATCTAAACGTAATAGGCTTATCAGCGTGAATTTTCAACGCTCTCGTAACACAATTTCAAATTGACTCACACTGCGACATTATCATAAGCTCTGAAGCATAAAAAATGAGAAAAAAAAACTTTTTGAATCAATTAAAAAAAGCATCACTGAGTCATGTGAACTCCGCCGTTGAGGTGTTTCCCGATTAGTTTTGTTGATTTGCAATCACATTTTTTCTCGCTTGATTTCATCCTTATCAGAATGTTTGGGGCTCATACATACATACATATATTAGTTTTGCTTCTAAAATTATCATTTAGAAGGCCAAATGGACAAATGCCAACCGGATCTCTTGACAATTATCCCATTCCCAAGCATACTTATCTCTAGCAAGTTGGCGCCAACTCTCCACAATAGTTCGAGCATTCAAATACATCCTCTCAAATGACAGAAGGAGCCTCTTTAGCATTTTAAGTGGTTAATCCATCTGGAAAAACATCAATTTTCAATTTAGAGAAAATTTCCAAACAAAAAAAAAGACAATTATCAAGATTCATGTTTCATTTTACAGCTTCTCGTTTTTCTTCTCTTTACAGAATCATCTTCCAAGACATGTGTTGATTGCCGCTAACGCCTACGAAAATTCATAGGAAAATTGGATTAAGTGTTTTTTTTTTGTTTGTTTTTTTTTTTTTTGTTTTGTTTTTGAGTACGTTTTCCTACGACGAAAATTCTCAAATAAACTGAAAAATTTTGCTCATAAAGTGACGACTAAAGTGACTTCAACTATAGTATGTATAAACTCGTGTGACCCGCCAATTATTTTTAATTGCGTCTTGTAATTGCGCTCGAAAAAAAGTGAAAAACGATTTTAAAAAAAGTAAAAAATAAATCAAAAAACAGAATTCAGTTTCGAATTTGTTTTCTCTTCTTCGCTGCCGACCTGCTTTACTCTTTGAACTAGAACCCCATGGGGTCTCAACGGTTCAAAAGGCAATTACGCTCGTGTTACGCAAGTAAGCGGGGAAATTTCAATTGAGCAAAATGACATCGAATTCACGTGAAGAATTCTTGTTAAGAAAATAAATTTTGAGTGAAAATCGTCCTTGACTCGCAAAATGTCATTCAAAAGATCGGCTTTGCATGCTGCCTCCGAATGCACAGTTTTTGTGTTTTGTGCAATTTTCATATCGAAATTCGATTCGTCTTTTGGCGCGACGACGACTTTGACGACATTCCATAAATCACTGAATCGAGTTGACGAGCTTCAAGCATGGAACAATTTCACGGATTTGGAAGCTCTGAACACTGTGGATTTGAGTGACGAAAATATCAATGAATTCGAAAATGGATTAACAGCGGAATCTTCGGTTATAATACCCGACAATAAAATCGATACAGGTGAGTTCGCAAGAGCAAGTTTCTTCCCTCGAAAAGGGAATTTTTTATACTCTAATGTTATGGTTCTTTAAATAATTTATAACTGAAGTCTTATAGTACATCTTAGCCATCGTCTTGGGACAGAAAACCACGAGTATATGCATTCATAGGAAATAGGAATTCATAAATTTACTGAATCTGTTTCGACATAAGCATTTGGATTTTTTTTTTAATTTTTTTCATTTTCAATTTTCGATTTGGATTTGTTCTGCTTGCTCTCCTGGCTTTTTAGTTCACTCTTGGAGGCATTTTTTATAGTTCTTAGATCTGCAGAATACTAGAGTTATTCCAATAAAACAATATCGATTGCTTTCGGAGCTTTTCTCTCACTCTTTTGACAACTTCCATGGCTAATTTGTTGCGCTTAATATTTTACAAAAAATCCTCTCTAAGCCTTTTTGGGATACTTTGAATGAAATTTTATGTCTTCAACAATTTATTTCGTGCTGAAATTTGTTTTCAGCAATTGTTTGTCTGAAAACCTCAAACGGACAAAAAAAGTAAAATATAAAAAAAAGAAAGGACAACGGTCGCAACCGGATTTGCTGATATAATTTGAAGGGTAATAACGAGCCTCAATTGTTTGGCGACAAAACTCATAAACAAGTGCGCTAAGTACTTGTCAACTTCCTTTTTATATGCCTTTTCTACTCTCCACATGTGCTCTTCAATACCATTTTGGAGTTCATTTCATGGAATTACTCGTCAAAGACATGCAGACAAACAGACATACAGTGTACTTCAGTGCTTGCCGAGCTTGTGCGGCTGCGCGTTGAAGAGAATTTGAGAAGACTGACAAAGAAACATTAATCCAGTTTTTTTTTTAAAGTGGGATTTGTATTTGAGGTTCTCAGAGTTTATTTTTGTTCTTCTTTCATTGAAATTTTTTCCATCTTGGGATGTGAGCAAAGGCTCCTTTACCAACTTTTATTGATGCACAATTTCTTAATTTCATCAAATGGTCGAGAGATGACTAAAATTCCTTGAGGTAATGAAGTGATTTGAGGTAATATTTTTCCAACTACTAATTCTCATTACTAATGCTACAAACCTCAGAATTTAATCAAAATAAAAACGGTTGGCTGTTTTTAAAACGTTGAGCGGACATCAACTTGACATCAAAAAGCTCTCAAATACTGTGTAATTAAAGTTTCCCCACTGAAAAAATTGAAATTCCCAATCACATAGTACTTGCATTATCGAGAAAGATCATCTGACTTAATGCGAAAAAAATTTAAATTGATGGAAATCCAAATCTCCTCCATAAGCAACATCAGCATGAGACCAACGAGCAATAAACTTTTATCGGAAGATATGAGAATTTATGGCCCATTCTGGCCTTGTAGATCACTCTTAATTACTGAATGCATTACCGGACGAAGGTGCTGGTTGATTGCTCCTGTTGGAAGTTTCAAAAAATGGTGGAATGCTTTTGTACGAATCTCCATTAGCGTTGCAGATGCAAGCTTCCTCTCTAGTCGTGTTGGATAATCCGATTCTAGGTTTCCGCTCATATCTAAATAGGCCGGCTAACCAAAGGCAAAAATCTTCAAAAAGATGGGGTTGTTTTTTTTATATTTTTTTCTTTGTTTCTTGAATCTTCAGAAACTTGTTTACAAACAGAAAATCGAATGCTGTGTGCGTTGAAGAACATTAGCATTTGTTTTTTGCCAGAGAGTTAATAAGGCCGTAGTGCGTAAATCTTATAAATCGAACTGCAATCACCTCTTTAATCAATTCTTATATGTATACAAAATGCAGCGAATTATATTTGCAATTCAAAATAATTGATTCTGAAGAAGTTCGAAACAGATGAACAATTAAAGACTGAATTTGAAACATGTGCCTTAAAAGTTTGTTTCTAAGTTTATATTTATGAAGATTCATGTTGCTCTTCCTTTCTTTTATGCATCGAGTCGAATGTATACTTCCTACTTTAATCGGTTGAGTTAAGTTGAAGAGTTAAGTTCTGCTCATGTTTCCTCTTTTATCAAGAAAATAAAAGAGCAAATTTCTCTTTCTAAAGTGTTTAAATATTTTTACTTCCATTCTGAGATATGCAATTTTTTCGCAGTTAATTGCGCATTTCTTGCAGTTAATTTTTTATTCATCTGCAGGTCGGACTTTCTATTCTTTTCTTTCTTTCATTGTTGAATGACTAGCAATTAAAAAAGTGC
Organism: Chlorops oryzae; assembly: GCA_020466095.1. Lineage (NCBI taxonomy): Eukaryota > Metazoa > Arthropoda > Insecta > Diptera > Chloropidae > Chlorops > Chlorops oryzae. Next base: position 26,308,934 of record CM035807.1, on the reverse strand, counting down.
CAAGTCAGATGTTTATGGGTCTGCTAGTAACATGTGGTCTTTTATTTTATGCCTTCAAAGTGAGAATTTCAGCAAGTCTGTTGCTGTGTCTGTTTTCGGTTTTCTTATTTCAATTGTTGCGTTGAGAGTTCTCTGCTTTGTTTACTATATTCCAATCGATTGTATTTCGAGTTGCAGTAGACCGGACAAAAATCATTTTGTTGGTCCATGAAAAAGAAAAAACGGAGGTACTTAAAGGTAATAAATTCACACTTTCGAATTTGAACACTTTCACGTTTCTTCAAGTGCTGCATCATTGGGCAAAATGCTTGTTAGCGAGCTCTTATTTTTCCCTTTTATTGGCTCCCACATCTTCGATGTGAACCTGTTCATTCGATTTATCGTACTCAATATTCCAATTCGCCGTGAATAAGCCATTAAACTTCGAAATAAACAAAATATATCGCATAGAAGATTACAAATTCAGTCCGCGAAGAGAGAAAGAATGTGAAAACTTTGTCGTCTGACAGACGCGTTTAAACCGCGAATTTGTTAATTTGGTCGATGAACTTTCGGAGATAAAAAAAATCATAAGAATATATAAATGACAAACGCTTCTAATCTAAAGAGAATTGAAGAACAGAGAAAAGACAGTCCAAAAGAAGAAATTACTTATACATTATTCAACTCAGACTGCTTGCCAACGCAACACAGTTGCTTGAACATGTTTCCATGTTTCGACAATTTGTATTTCTACAAATTTAGTTGCATAAAATGTTGCAGCAGCCTGCGTCTTCAGTTTTGGTAAAGATTTATTCTGCTTTGCAGAGCGTAGGTGTACTTTTTCAACGTTTTCTAAGAAAATCTTTGAAAAACCTGTTTAATACAAAAAGAAAAAGAGTTTACAAGTGACAACAGAGCCGTTTTTGCTGAATTTGTTTTGCAATTTGATGACGAAATAGTGTCTGCTTCTAGCTCTTATCCATAACCGATTTATGTACATGTTTGAATGTTTGCAACTCTTATAATATAGCGGAGAGAGCATTGAAGTAAAATCAAGACCTTGAAAGAGGTCAACATATTCAGAATCATTTAAAAAAAAAAGATTTTAATTTGATTTGTATTCTTCTATACGGGCTGAAGGCTGTCTGAATCGATTAGGCATACAAAATATGCATCGTGCAAGCAAATGAAATAGTATATTGTTACAAGAAGAGATTCTTCAAGCAAAGATCATGTATCGGTCTGCTTTCTCAGCCCGCATATCGACTTTAAAGTAGAACTTTCATCGTTATTCTCACCGGAAGTATCCCAAAGCCAGCGATGTCTCTGACGATCAGTTCCATAGGATCGTGTCTCAGTTTGCTTGTTCTTTTGTTGATGGTCGAATGTTTATTCCTTGTGTCTTTTTTATGCGACCATTTAGATTTTTATGTTCTTTCCATTACTTTATCCATTCAAACGATGTTTTTAAGTTGACAAAAAATCAATATTGTGTACATTTGACGCTATGTTCTCATTAACTTGACATGTTATCTAGATTTCCAGTTGAAAAAAAAAAAAATGTTTCTATAAAACCATATTGCGAATGGCCATTTGATACCTTGACTTTCCGCTCTTGACTCTCCATTCTATCATTGTAAATTTGTAAATCGCATGATTTTCTCCTGGACTCAAAAAATCTTATCATTCCATCAGAGAACTCGCAGAGGAATTTTTATGGTCTTTACTTGACATCTGTTCTGGCTGACTTTGATGATTTTGTGCATTCATTTATTTTTATTGATTTCGAACTTGTTTTCCCCATTGTCTGAACTCTTTTGGGTCGAATTGGTTTCGTTCATAAATCTTTTTCTACTTCCCTCAATCTTCATGTCATTTTCGTCATTTTTTGTTGATTTATGTTTATTTTTTCGATTGATTCCGACATAGTATGACGTGTCTACAATTTGCTTTTCTGTCCTTTTATGGTTGATGTTTGTTCTTGATGTCTTTTTATGCGAGGCATATTGAATTTTTCATGATTTTTTCGTAACATTGTGCACTGCATTCAAACGATGTTCTTAAGTTGAAAATCAGCGTATCAAGGTATTGGTACATATTATCGCATGTTCTCATTACTTACATTTGTTTATTTAGATTTAGTTCGAAATAACTAGAATGTCAATAGATATGCAATGCATTTATCACGAAATTCGTTTGATTCCATATTTCATTTAAAATGTTCCTAACGTGTTGGCTTCAGCAACATGCTTAAGATAATACCGTTACAGTTCGTGTGGGCAGTTTATATGTAAAAGCTTATTATTTTATTGGACGCCCTCAAACATTTTGTCGTTTGAATCAACGATTGGAAAGGGCATAGTATAAATTTAGAAGCTAGATAGATTCCCGCATCTCAAAAAAAAAACCCTTAAGAATTTTTTGCTTCAGCGTTGCTCTTAACGAAAATTTAAAACCTTTTGGAAATGTTCTTAAACATTCACAAAAATGTATTTGTTAAAGCATATGAAAACAGCGCAATGTCTGAAACTTTTCGCATAAGTACACAAAAATGAATTGAATATTAAACAAGTATGGGTGTTATAGTCAGGCGAGCCTGATAATAGAATACCCGACACAGACACACTTTCATAATTTAATATCAGGAGTGTTTAAGCCAAGGGGCCCATATACCGACTTTGTTTAATTTCTTTAGAAACCGCCCCTTTGCACGTCCCACTTTTCAATTTTGGAATTCTATATCGGAGGCTTAAATATACGCGCATTCTAAGTTTCATTGAATATTTGATTTCGAAAAAAGGCAATTAGATTTTGGGGCATTTTTGTGACAGACCCTAGTACTGGAGGTACCCTTAATATGGACCTATCAAAATTTGGAGAGGATGTTTAAGGCTACAAAGGAAGCATAAGTGCCAAATTTCGTTAAGTTCCATTTGCATTTCGGGGTAAAGAGACAATTTTCAAGACGCCCTTCTGCCACGCCCCTTTTTCAATTTTTGTTGAATCAACATTAATGGCTTATAAATATGTTCAAATGCAATATTTCATCAAAATATCTTGAAAACATCGGTTTTAGAGCAGTTTTTGTGATTTTCATAACAGACCCTATACGGAGGTACCCTAATGGTCCGATCGGGTCCATTCTCGAACTTGTTCTTACTCATGTCCCCGTGAGCACGCATACCAATTTGTCAGATACTCAACTTCGATAAGAAAACTTAACAAACAGACAAGACAGACAGACACGACGACGACATGGCTAAATCGAATCTCCGTAGCTGATCATTTCTATATATATTTTGTATGGTCTATCTCGACTGGTTCTGGGTGTTACACACAACCACAAACGCAATATACCCTCGACACAGAGTGTGTCGGGTATAAAAAGAGAAGCAAACAACCGGCAATAAGAGATCCGCATTCAAAGTTGACCCGCGCTCAATGCAACAAAAGCAAGCATCTTTTGCTGTGAGTGCGTTTTGAATTCACTGCAAGTTCTTGGATAAAGAAATTCACAATCGTGGATCTAAAGACCCTCTACGGCATCACCAACATCAAGAGATTCCATTCAGCCAAAAAGCAACAAGTCTCTGTGCTAATGTTTAATCGGGCTGAGCAATATGTTGATGTTTATGACAAAGCCGAGTGCTGTGGAAAGTTGTTTGATGAATGTTGGTGGTGATCAAAGAGTAAATAAAAAGTGTAAGATGGCCTTTGGTGCTATTTCAAGATCCATAGACGTTTTCTGCAAACAGAACCGAAAATAGAAGCAGGAAAAGAACAGCATTGCAATCCAACTTGGACAGTATGCCATTGAAGTCTCAAAGAGGGAAGAGATTTGTGATAAGTTTTCAGACATTTAGGAACGAAGTTTTTAACTTGAAAAAGCACAGAAGTCATTGGTCTTTATTCTTGTGTCAACGTTAAAGTACATCGCAAGCTGTTTGGACTCGTACCTCCAAATCAGAATTCTTAAATCTAAATTCTAGGAAAGTGCAATGCAAACGACAGCCCTGTTCTTAACCTATCCAGTTTTCAAGCCACAACATGCACTTTCTCACAAGAACATTTTTTGTTTTTTTTTTCTTCTTCGCCCACAGCGATTACCTCCTATAGTGTTTCTCCATTCAACAAGATTATATCGTTGCAGGTTCAAAAGTCAAGCGCAGTTCCATTTAATGTCGCTTCTCTGTTTACGATCTCTTTTCGTCTCTTGAGAACATTTATAGAAAATTATTTTTATTTTTCTCTCCGATTTGAAGGCCACATGCAATGATTTTATCTTACGGCTGCTACTTAAATTCTTCTTCATGAATTTTGCGGTGAAATGGAAGCACATTAACCCATTCTCGATAGCCCAAAGCAAAAACTATATGTACATGTATACGTACATATATAATTTCTATGATTTTTAAATAAACAAATTCACCATTGAATGATCCAAAGCAAATCTTAAACTTCAAAGACAAAAACTGGTTTTCAGCGTCATTATTTTGGCAACATGAAGAGCACGAAACAAAAGAAGAACCTAAACTTGCCACGTCAGCAGCAACGGCAACCGGAACAAATATCACTTTTGGACATCTTTGGGTACCACAATTTTTTGGTGCTTTTGCGCCATTAGCAACTTTTCTTTATGGCCAGACATGAGAGTCGATTCACTTCTGCTCAACATGTTGCCCATTTTGCTGCAGACAGCAGCGAAGAGAGTTCATTTTTAGGTTTTTATCGCGTTAGACGATTCAATGGAGCTGAGCCAGACTACTAAGATGCCAATGCTCTGTCCGACAATTTTTTTTTTCCAGCCGTTGAAGTTTTGTTTGGGTTGTTCCTTGTGTCTATAGATCTGTGCATAACTGGAATTGTGCATTTTCTTTCTTTTGCTTTTCGCGCAACGTGCCGCTACATTTAGGTACAGTATTCTCCTTTTTATGGATACGAGAACTGTTCGTTTATAAGCACTAAACTGGCTATATGTATCATTCGTTCAATAGCATCGAAACTTTAAGAATGGAAGTCCTTCACTGTAAACTCGCTCAATGTGGCAATAAGACTTTAAGAGTGCCCACAAATGAATTGAATGGAAATTAGTTGAATAAAAAACTTGTTTGATTAATCAAAATTCGTTGTTTCTCTTTGAAGTCAGTGTAACCTTCAATTTGATTACAAGCAATAAATGACTTAAGGGGCCGCTGCACAAAAAAAGACTCCTTATCAAAATGTTACCCGACCCGAAAAGCGTCAAAGCTTAAAATGTCTTAAGGCAATAAGCCATCGATCAATCAAAAATTGGCTTCTGGCTAAGAAAAGTGAAACATTCAAACAATGTTATAAATTATATGAACAGATAAAGGCTTAACAATACAAAAGTCCAATTAGATCATTAAAAAAACGCTTCAAAGTCGATGTTGTACAACAGTTTAAGATGCAAAACAAAATAAAATGCTTGTGTAGCATCCCAAGCGACACAACTTGTCTTTAAACGGTCTTCAAGAGCGCTCAGAGACTAATTAATGAGAGCTAATACTCTCAGATAAGCTCTTTGAGCGCTCTTGAAAACCTTCTAAACTTTAGAATCTAAAGACTGTAAGGACGCAAAAAGGCGGGGCTTAGGGGCCTTATGAGAGTTTTTAGAGACTTAACAAAAAATCAGTTTTCTCTCTAGAAAGTCTTTGAGAACTCTTTGAAAGATCTTTAAAACATCTTTAAGAGTTCTTTGAAAGACTGAATTATGATGTCATCATCAGTCAGTGTGCGTGATAGGGACGCAAATATGCTCATACGTTTTATAAATTATATCCTATTTCTTTTTCTTCAAGAAGAAACACAAAAGACGTCCTACATATTCAATGTTGGAAATATTTTGAACACAAAAGGACACGTGTGGAGATTATAATGTAATAAAAAACTATTAAAAATTGTAATGAAATATCTCGATTATTTGAACATAAAAATGAAAACGGAGATCAGTTCATCGGCAATATGATATATTCTACCCCACTAAATTTTCACGCGCCTTTAAAATATTAATGTTTTGCAAAAATTTTTAAGTTTAAAAATCGTTATTTTTTAAATTTTCGTTCCATTTCTTTTAATTTTTATTCTGTAATTATAGAAAACTTATTTCAGGCATTTTCCCTTCTTAATTTGAAATTAAAATTTTCATAAAGCATAAAAAATACCTAATTTCGTCAAGATAGCTCAACTCCTTCGATAAGAAAACTGTATACAAACAGACAAGACGGACAGACAAGACGGACCGACAGATCGGACAGTGGCTAAATCGAATCTCCTAGATTTGACGCTGATCATTTCTATATATTAAACTTTTGTAATGGTCTATCTCGACAAAATGGTTCTGGGTGTTACACACAACCAAACAAACGCAATATACTCCTCGACACAGAGTGTGTCGGGTATAAAAAGAGAAGCAAACAACCGGCAATAAGAGATCCGCTTTCAAAGTTGACCCGCGCTCAATGCAACAAAAGCAAGCATCATTTGCTGTGAGTGCGTTTTGAATTCACCGCAAGTTCTTGGATAAAGAAATTCACAATTGTGGATCTAAAGACCCTCTCCGACATCACCAAAACCAAGAGATTCCATTCAGCCAAAAAGCAACAAGTCTCTGTGCTAATGTTTAATCGGGCTGAGCAATATGTTGATGTTTATGACAAAGCCGAGTGCTGTGGAAAGTTGTTTGATGAATGTTGGTGTTGATCAAACAGTAAATAAAAAGTGTAAGATGGCCTTTGGTGCTATTTCAAGATCCATAGACGTTTTCTTCAAACAGAACCGAAAATAGAAGCAGGAAAAGAACAGCATTGCAATCCAACTTGGACAGTATGCCATTGAAGTCTCAAAGAGGGAAGAGATTTGTGATAAGTTTTCAGACATTTAGGAACGAAGTTTTTAACTTGAAAAAGCACAGAAGTTATTGGTCTTTATTCTTGTGTCAACGTTAAAGTACATCGCAAGCTGTTTGGACTCGTACCTCCAAATCAGAATTCTTAAATCTAAATTCTAGGAAAGTGCAATGCAAACGACAGCCCTGTTCTTAACCTTTCCAGTTTTCAAGCCACAACATGCACTTTCTCACAAGAACATTTTTTGTTTTTTTTTTCTTCTTCGCCCACAGCGATTACCTCCTATAGTGTTTCTCCATTCAACAAGATTATATCGTTGCAGGTTCAAAAGTCAAGCGCAGTTCCTTTTAATGTCGCTTCTCTGTTTACGATCTCTTTTCGTCTCTTGAGAACATTTATAGAAAATTATTTTTATTTTTCTCTCCGATTTGAAGGCCACATGCAATGATTTTATCTTACGGCTGCTACTTAAATTCTTCTTCATGAATTTTGCGGTGAAATGGAAGCACATTAACCCATTCTCGATAGCCCAAAGCAAAAACTATATGTACATGTATACGTACATATATAATTTCTATGATTTTTAAATAAACAAACTCACCATTGAATTATCCAAAGCAAATCTTAAACTTCAAAGACAAAAACTGGTTTTCAGCGTCATTATTTTGGCAACATGAAGAGCACGAAACAAAAGAAGAACCTAAACTTGCCACGTCAGCAGCAACGGCAACCGGAACAAATATCACTTTTGGACATCTTTGGGTACCACAATTTTTTGGTGCTTTTGCGCCATTAGCCACTTTTCTTTATGGCCAGACATGAGAGTCGATTCACTTCTGCTCAACATGTTGCCCATTTTGCTGCAGACAGCAGCGAAGAGAGTTCATTTTTAGGTTTTTATCGCGTTAGACGATTCAATGGAGCTGAGCCAGACTACTAAGATGCCAATGCTCTGTCCGACAATTTTTTTTTTTTTCCAGCCGTTGAAGTTTTGTTTGGGTTGTTCCTTGTGTCTATAGATCTGTGCATAACTGGAATTGTGCATTTTCTTTCTTTTGCTTTTCGCGCAACGTGCCGCTACATTTAGGTACAGTATTCTCCTTTTTATGGATACGAGAACTGTTCGTTTATAAGCACTAAACAGGCTATATGTATCATTCGTTCAATAGCATCGAAGCTTTAAGAATGGAAGTCCTTCACTGTAAACTCGCTCAATGTGGCAATAAGACTTTAAGAGTGCCCACAAATGAATTGAATGGAAATTAGTTGAATAAAAAACTTGTTTGATTAATCAAAATTCGTTGTTTCTCTTTGAAGTCAGTGTAACCTTCAATTTGATTACAAGCAATAAATGACTTAAGGGGCCGCTGCACAAAAAAAGACTCCTTATCAAAATGTTACCCGACCCGAAAAGCGTCAAAGCTTAAAATGTCTTAAGGCAATAAGCCATCGATCAATCAAAAATTGGCTTCTGGCTAAGAAAAGTGAAACATTCAAACAATGTTATAAATTATATGAACAGATAAAGGCTTAACAATACAAAAGTCCAATTAGATCATTAAAAAAACGCTTCAAAGTCGATGTTGTACAACAGTTTAAGATGCAAAACAAAATAAAATGCTTGTGTAGCATCCCAAGCGACACAACTTGTCTTTAAACGGTCTTCAAGAGCGCTCAGAGACTAATTAATGAGAGCTAATACTCTCAGATAAGCTCTTTGAGCGCTCTTGAAAACCTTCTAAACTTTAGAATCTAAAGACTGTAAGGACGCAAAAAGGCGGGGCTTAGGGGCCTTATGAGAGTTTTTAGAGACTTAACAAAAAATCAGTTTTCTCTCTAGAAAGTCTTTGAGAACTCTTTGAAAGATCTTTAAAACATCTTTAAGAGTTCTTTGAAAGACTGAATTATGATGTCATCATCAGTCAGTGTGCGTGATAGGGACGCAAATATGCTCATACGTTTTATAAATTATATCCTATTTCTTTTTCTTCAAGAAGAAACACAAAAGACGTCCTACATATTCAATGTTGGAAATATTTTGAACACAAAAGGACACGTGTGGAGATTATAATGTAATAAAAAACTATTAAAAATTGTAATGAAATATCTCGATTATTTTAACATAAAAATGAAAACGGAGATCAGTTCATCGGCAATATGATATATTCTACCCCACTAAATTTTCACGCGCCTTTAAAATATTAATGTTTTGCAAAAATTTTTAAGTTTAAAAATCGTTATTTTTTAAATTTTCGTTCCATTTCTTTTAATTTTTATTCTGTAATTATAGAAAACTTATTTCAGGCATTTTCCCTTCTTAATTTGAAATTAAAATTTTCATAAAGCATAAAAAAAGTTTCGGTTGATTGCTTAAAAATAAAATCATGCAACTTCGTTTCAAAAAGATGGCGGATTTCCAAATGTCTTTTGAAGACCTTCTGAAGAATTAAACGTCTCAAAAGTGACCAGACAAATTTAGAGTTGCATCAGTATTTTTTTTGTTTCAATCTAAATAACACCCCTGGTAAGAGTTGCATTTTTATTTTGCTTTTGTTATTTCTGTTCTCACTTGTTAATGTCAACCCTGCGTAAATGAGAAAAATGGCAAAAACAAGCAATTAAATCTAATGACTCACTATTCCCTCTCCATAAGTTCTTTGTAAGAGTTTCCAAAGACGTGACGTCATTGAAAATCTCTGAAAGGTCTTTATAAACAGGAATATAGAGGTCTACTCTCACAAAGCTCTTTAAAATGTGTTTTGAAGAGTTTTCTAAATATGAATGTGTTACCTCTTTGAAATACCAATATAAGAGTTTCCGAAGAGTTAAAAAAAAAACAATTTCGGAAATCGGTCTTCGGACGTAGTTCAAAGAGTTTATTGAGAGCTTTCTAAGACATCCGATTTTTGAAGTATTTTAAAAACGTTTGAAAGAGTTGTTTGAGACAAGATATTTTTTAAAGTTTCTATTATACTTTTCAGAGAGTTTTGAAAGACATTAAGTTTTTCAAAGACCTTCTAAAGAGCATTCAAAGAGTTTTATGTCTAAGAATACTCTCCAAATTTGATATCTGTGTCGCTTGGGATACGCATGCGTGCCATTTTGTTTCTGCAACGTTGACTTCTTTCGTAGAAGTTGACAAATTTCTTCTAATCGAAAGTCCTTTGACATGCCCGAATGACAATTTCAAGCTCGATTTTTTGAATTCCCTAATAGCTTTTATATACAGAAGATTACTTTCCCACAATCCATAGATATGTTTTCCTTCCACTAAGCGATTACTTTTCCCTTCGCTTCGCTTATGGCTAGGCTAATCTATAAAACATGAAAATCATTTCTTTCTGGAAAGCGTAAAGAATTTTACTGGCCAAATCCCGATCTGAACGCATCACAAACTTTCTTTTCACCATTTTCAATTCCATGTTTTTTTTTTTTTTTCGTTTTCTAACTTCATTTGAAATTCAAATAACCCGAAAAGGCGGACAAAGTGTGAAAAGTTTTTCTCCCGAACGTCTAAGAAAATGATAATTAAACACTTCGAAATCAAGTTTATTGGATTCTTTCGATGTTCGTTCGTGTCTATAATGTGTAATTATTAATTATAATTAATAAAAAACATTCACTGTTATTCCAAAAAGCTATGCATTTTGATGGTCCAAAGTAATTTAACAATTTGTAGATTTTTGGAAATTTCAGCTTCTGAAGCCACCACACTTTTTGGATTAGAAGGCAGAAAAAAAGCGCATTTGATTGATGGGCAATCTTTGAATTAAATTCAAAAAAATTTTCCTTCTGACAGTGAATTATGGAAAATAATTTTTTGTTAAAAACCAAATGCCACAAATAATTTTAGCCTTGGATTTTGAATGCATTGAGCACGAAAGTATTTGCTTGATTTTTATTTCATAGAATAAATCAATGGATGTGGTTCATTAGCAGCAATGAAAATCAGTTTTTGGAAACCTTTTTTTTTTTTTTTTTTTTAGCGTCTCCATTCAACAAGATTATATCGTTGCAGGTTCAAAAGTCAAGCGCAGTTCCTTTTAATGTCGCTTCTCTGTTTACGATCTCTTTTCGTCTCTTGAGAACATTTATAGAAAATTATTTTTATTTTTCTCTCCGATTTGAAGGCCACATGCAATGATTTTATCTTACGGCTGCTACTTAAATTCTTCTTCATGAATTTTGCGGTGAAATGGAAGCACATTAACCCATTCTCGATAGCCCAAAGCAAAAACTATATGTACATGTATACGTACATATATAATTTCTATGATTTTTAAATAAACAAACTCACCATTGAATTATCCAAAGCAAATCTTAAACTTCAAAGACAAAAACTGGTTTTCAGCGTCATTATTTTGGCAACATGAAGAGCACGAAACAAAAGAAGAACCTAAACTTGCCACGTCAGCAGCAACGGCAACCGGAACAAATATCACTTTTGGACATCTTTGGGTACCACAATTTTTTGGTGCTTTTGCGCCATTAGCCACTTTTCTTTATGGCCAGACATGAGAGTCGATTCACTTCTGCTCAACATGTTGCCCATTTTGCTGCAGACAGCAGCGAAGAGAGTTCATTTTTAGGTTTTTATCGCGTTAGACGATTCAATGGAGCTGAGCCAGACTACTAAGATGCCAATGCTCTGTCCGACAATTTTTTTTTTTTCCAGGCGTTGAAGTTTTGTTTGGGTTGTTCCTTGTGTCTATAGATCTGTGCATAACTGGAATTGTGCATTTTCTTTCTTTTGCTTTTCGCGCAACGTGCCGCTACATTTAGGTACAGTATTCTCCTTTTTATGGATACGAGAACTGTTCGTTTATAAGCACTAAACAGGCTATATGTATCATTCGTTCAATAGCATCGAACTTTAAGAATGGAAGTCCTTCACTGTAAACTCGCTCAATGTGGCAATAAGACTTTAAGAGTGCCCACAAATGAATTGAATGGAAATTAGTTGAATAAAAAACTTGTTTGATTAATCAAAATTCGTTGTTTCTCTTTGAAGTCAGTGTAACCTTCAATTTGATTACAAGCAATAAATGACTTAAGGGGCCGCTGCACAAAAAAAGACTCCTTATCAAAATGTTACCCGACCCGAAAAGCGTCAAAGCTTAAAATGTCTTAAGGCAATAAGCCATCGATCAATCAAAAATTGGCTTCTGGCTAAGAAAAGTGAAACATTCAAACAATGTTATAAATTATATGAACAGATAAAGGCTTAACAATACAAAAGTCCAATTAGATCATTAAAAAAACGCTTCAAAGTCGATGTTGTACAACAGTTTAAGATGCAAAACAAAATAAAATGCTTGTGTAGCATGCGCATGCGTGCCATTTTGTTTCTGCAACATTGACTTCTTTCGTAGAAGTTGACAAATTTCTTCTAATCGAAAGTCCTTTGACATGCCCGAATGACAATTTCAAGCTCGATTTTTTGAATTCCCTAATAGCTTTTATATACAGAAGATTACTTTCCCACAATCCATAGATATGTTTTCCTTCCACTAAGCGATTACTTTTCCCTTCGCTTCGCTTATGGCTAGGCTAATCTATAAAACATGAAAATCATTTCTTTCTGGAAAGCGTAAAGAATTTTACTGGCCAAATCCCGATCTGAACGCATCACAAACTTTCTTTTCACCATTTTCAATTTCCATGTTTTTTTTTTTTCGTTTTCTAACTTCATTTGAAATTCAAATAACCCGAAAAGGCGGACAAAGTGTGAAAAGTTTTTCTCCCGAACGTCTAAGAAAATGATAATTAAACACTTCGAAATCAAGTTTATTGGATTCTTTCGATGTTCGTTCGTGTCTATAATGTGTAATTATTAATTATAATTAATAAAAAACATTCACTGTTATTCCAAAAAGCTATGCATTTTGATGGTCCAAAGTAATTTAACAATTTGTAGATTTTTGGAAATTTCAGCTTCTGAAGCCACCACACTTTTTGGATTAGAAGGCAGAAAAAAAGCGCATTTGATTGATGGGCAATCTTTGAATTAAATTCAAAAAAATTTTCCTTCTGACAGTGAATTATGGAAAATAATTTTTTGTTAAAAACCAAATGCCACAAATAATTTTAGCCTTGGATTTTGAATGCATTGAGCACGAAAGTATTTGCTTGATTTTTATTTCATAGAATAAATCAATGGATGTGGTTCATTAGCAGCAATGAAAATCAGTTTTTGGAAACCTTTTTTTTTTTTTTTTGTTTTTAGCGGTGATTACGAAAAATGGTCTTTCAATCGGTTTCAATCGAATTCCTGAATTTCGAAACGCACCTTCTTTAAAACCTTCCAAAAGCTAGACTTCAGTGGGAGATTAACTTAAAAAAGCGCCCGATTAAATGCGCAAACAAAAGGCTTAAAGGAAAAACTTCAAACACTCTCAAAATTATTTCAATTTTATGATGTTTTGCGAAAAGAAAAAAAATAATTTTGTTTTCTTTGAACTCTCGCAACTTTCGTCGAAAACTTACATCGGACACGGCAACAAACATCAAAGCGCACTTAACCGACGTGGTGTAACAAATTGCAGACTTTTGAAAAGCTTCGGTTACCTCAACAAGCTTCAAGTATGAGAGGGGAAAAAACAAAATCGCATTTCAAATTCAAGAAAGAAAAAAAAACCCAATCAATTGGCATTAATCATCAATCATTAGTAAAAGTATTCGATTTGCTCAAAACAAAACGAAGTACCTACTCAGATTGAAGCTTTTTAAGATTAACGGTGCTCATATCTAGCAATTGAGTGAAAAATTGCTTTCTTTCTAAATGTTTGTTCGATTTATTGAGATGGAGAGGAAGGCAGGCACTCTTGGTTTGGTACATTCAATTTATTAGGATTTCATGTCGTAGGACTTGATTTGCAGTTCCCAAGAGTGTGTGACAATGCCATTTTATTTGGATACTAAAAGGCCAATTGCATCTGATTTTGTTGACTCGAAAGTCAACGATTAATGAGAAAGATATACTTTCAAAATAATTTAAAAATAATGTCAATTTCTCGAATATTATCCTATTCAAATGTTTTCAATTGTCAATTGTCTTGTTTATCTCCTTTTCTTCATTCTAAACTGCCTTGAAAATTTTTTCTTCAATTTTAATTCAATTAATTAATTTAATTTAATTAGAATCTTTTCTGTCATAGAACTTGATTTTTTTAACAAGTGTCAAATCACGAATGAACAGCGGTGCGTTTGATTTATTGATTGATTGCTTTTATCAGTTTCAAAATGCTCTCAGCGATGAAACAAGTCTTTGAGCATTATTGACAACAGCAACATTATCATGCTGCAACATGTTGACGTTCATTAATTGAAAGTTAAGCTTCAATTTGTGGACCAGTTTGTTGCTTTCAAGATCTATCTAATAATTCAGATATGTACTCATCACGTGATGCTGGTGAGTAGGCAACATAATGTTGATCAGCATGTCTTTCAATTGAAATTATCGACTATGTCCAAATCAATTATGAACACATCAAAATGCATCAAAATGCATTAAAAGGTGCGAAAAGCGGTGCTTACAAGATATGGATTTGTTCTTGGAACTTTTTGTTGGAGGCTTTTAACGATTTTTGTTGAGTGAAGCCTTCGTTTGAATTTCTTAGACATTTTTATATGGATGGAGTCAATCAACACGCAATCTTGCTGGTTAATGATAAATAGGAGCTTTCAATGTATTTCAGACATTACCACAATTCATGTGTGATTGGATGTAATATTGATGGTTAAAGCACTTCAGATATTGGAAAGTTTTGAAAGTAGAAAGATGTAACCTACTCTTTTCATTCATATTTTTTTACAAGAGAAACAATTCAAAATTCGTGAAGTGAGTTGATAAATAAAAGCGCCAAGGCCTCATTGTAACCAGCAACTAGCAAGATGTGGCGCATTCTGAAACTTTGTTCCAGCTCTAGCAACCTTTTTAATGTACATATGTATACATGTTTTTAACGATGGCAACGATAAAACATCGATGTTATCTTGAGCTGGAGAACGATCGATAGTTGCGATCATCGATAGTCTTGATAGTCGATAGTCTGAAATATCGATAGCATCGATAGTACTATCGGAAGATATATTTTAAAATGTAAACTTATTTCATGGCAAATTGCTAGTGATTTCAATCAAGCAGGTTTGAGCTGTTTAAAATTTAAATATCAATCATTTGAAAGTTTTAAATTTAAAAATTAATGGTGGTCCTACATATATTAATTAAATAAAGTACTGTCCTTAGGTATCGCTCCTCAGAAGCCGAATTTTAAAACCTTTCTTACTCAATTCACCATACTTTGTAACCAGCACTGATGCTAGGCAGAATTTTGGTGACTCTTTTCCCTCGGATATTGAAAAAAATCCCTTCATTTCTGTTTTCTTGAGGAAAGTGATCAGTAAAAATCTCTTGTAAACATTTGAAGTGATTTTTTGTTGAAGGTAAAATCGAATAAATCCCTCAAAACGGAAAAAATCCCTCGTCCTGGCATCTTTGCATAGAATACAATTTTAGCATGACGCCTATAATTCTCATTTGGTTTGTAAAATGGGACACAGAATTTCTGAAGATTTTTCACGACGTGATGAAGCAAGAAGCTGTGTAAGTTATAATCATCATCGCCATGACCGTCAAAATCACCGTCATCATCATCATCACCATCATCATCACCATCACCAACATCATCACCAACATCATCACCATCATCATCACCAACATCATCACCATCATCATCACCAACATTATCACCATCGTCATCACCAACATTATCACCATCGTCATCACCAACCTCACCATCACCATCATCACCAACCTCACCATCATCATCACCATCATAATCACCATCAATCATCATCATACCAATCATCATCACTCATCATCATCATCATCACCAACATCATCACCATCATCATACCAACATCATCACCACATCACATCATCATCACCAACATATCATACACATCAATCACCATCATCACCATCATCATCACCAACCTCACCATCATCACCACAATTATCATCACCATCATCACCAACCTCAACATCATAATCGGTAGAAACTATTAACGATAATTTTGATAATCGAAAGGTGAATTTTCGAGCGATTCTCGCTCTTATCTAAATAAAAGCATTTTTAGGAATCTGTCTATTTAAAAAAGAAGGCATCCCTCTGTCACCGCCAGCACCACTTTTCCAATGCTAAAGTAAATGTCCATGAATCAAAACTATCGATAGTCTTCAAAAACCATCGATGTTTTCGATAGTTTGAAACCCTCCAGCTCTAAAGTCATCAATTATTTTTGTTGATTTTTATTGATTCAATTAAAACACTGAATGATTTTAAGATCTACTTCCAGTTTTCTCCAGAAATATTTAAGAGACTCTGATGTGAGTATTTTCCTTTTATCAAATTTTCCTTCCAATTATCTGGTTATAATTATATTTGTGGATTACCTTTCAACTGTTAAAATGTATTTCAATTGAATTCGAAATAATAATTAAAGCGGGTTTTTTTCAATGCTTCGAATCGTTTTATTCAAGCAAGCGGAACAACTAGAGGCTTTTATAATTGAACAGTCTCATTACGAATTATTAGCCATTTCAATTCTTAGCAATAAATAGTGCTTCACTAATTTATGCAGAAACACAATCAATTATAATTAGCTTCGAATTAAATCTGATTACAGACGAGCGAGTATATTAGCCACAGCGTTACATAAAAACCACTTAAAGTCTGAATTCAACATTTCAAATCAAATCTTTTCAATCTCAGCAACTTCCCCCAAAGCATACATGGGCATGCTGCAGTATATTTGAAATCAATAAGGGTTTCAGTAATCATAAAGCCTTACTGGTTACTGCAAAAAATTTCAGTAATCAGTAAAGGTTTACTGGTTACTGCAAAAAATTTCAGTAATCAGTAAAGGTTTACTGGTTACTGCAAAATATTTTCATAATCAGTAAACCTTACTGGTTACTGCAAAATATTTCAGTAATCAGTAAAGGTTTACTGGTTACTGCAAAATATTTCAGTAATCAGTAAATTTTTACTGGTTACTAGTTACTGCAACATATTTCATAATCAGTAACTTATAGTGCAAGATCATGCAAAAAGTGGATATTTTTGTGTAAGCTAGTGTAACCGTTCAACAATTGCTGTTGTGTCCGGTTGACAATACAGGAGTTTCCGATTTAACGAGTATTCGCGTTAGCGAGTTTCGCATTTAACGAGCATTTAAATTCGTTCCATTAATCTTATATAAGACAAAATGGCACAAAAATTTTTGTGTGCACTCGGTTTAGCGAGCAACATAAGAAATCAGTGAAAAAGCATAAAGAGAAACAAAGAGGATTCCAAGAAATAGTTAAGCGAAGAGTCTAAAAGCGCGTGTGCTGCGCCAACTGCCGCAAATCAATGTATGCAAAGTAATGGAAATCGAAAAAAACGCAGGCGCTGTTGGACTTACCGCTTTATTTGTGCACAATTGTTCAGGATATCAATTTTAATCCCCAAATCCCCCACGTAAGCATACGTTAGTAGAAATCAGTCGTGACCGACCTAGGGCCTAGGAGGGGCTTTGCCCACCCGATTCTTGGTCTTAGGTGGAAGGAATTACGAAAATTAAAATTTAAAAAATTGTGGAAATTTCTTTGCCCCCGGGAAGTTGGATTGGTACGGGTCTCGATATATCAGACTCGCCATGTAATCAAGCAAAAGATTTCTCAAACCCCTCCCCCTTTTTTAACGCTTACGAAATCTTTTACAATAAGAAAAAAATGATTTTATGAAACACTTAATTAAACATGCAAAACATAAGTATAGCAAATAGTAATGCACATACATACATTCCTACGGTAAGAAATAGGTGAAAAGAAATCAAAGCAAACATCAAAACGCAAATAAGGTGCATCTCATATCTATAAGACATTTCAATATTTTAGAGTTATGTTTAAGAGGTAAATAGAAAACTAAATCATGTTATACCTACATTTTAATTTTTAGGTACAAATGAGAAAAGAAATAAGAAATCTAAAATTGACTTCTTTCAAAGTGACATAATAGTTTTACTTTATACAGAGCGTTTCGTAGCTCAGTGCTGTTCACTATAGGGTTTATAGAGGAGGTCATTGTGAACATAAAAGCATATAGGTTTGTTTCCAAATGTACCCCCTTTTAAACAGATATACATATATTATGTCAAATCTTATTAGTTACACAACTAATTTATATAAAATAAAATATATGAAGAAGTTAAAGTGTCGGATATTTTCCTTCGCAGGGATTGTTAACCGTTCAAGGAGGCAAAAGCTTAGTGATACGAACTTTGAGATGCTTGTCTTAAATAAAGCTAACAGCCTGTACGACCATTAGGGGATTCTTTAAACAAGTAAGGGTGTTATAGTCAGACAGGCTTGACAATACAACACACTCTCTAGGTAAATGAAAACAAATTAAAAACGAAACAAAAAAATTTAAAAAAATACAATAAATAAAAAATATATAAGTTTTACGTACGTTACGTATGGTTTTTTAATTCCTAATTTGAGTAGCCTAAAGCTAGGATCCCACTATCTGCTCAAATAGCACAATATGCGCCGATTTTAATCGGGACAGATCGGCACAAATTTCCGCAATCACTGTTGAGGATCACATTATCGTCGCATATTGTCAAAAAGATATCGGGGATCAATAAAATTTTAAAAAACTAGTTCAAGATGATCATACTTTTCAGCATCAGAGTCCAAAAATTGCGCTCACACTATCGACGCATTGATTGCGGCAAAAGTCAGCGCATTGCGCAGATAGTGGGATCCGGGCTCAAAACCAGACAAATGTCCGACAATTGCCCCAAACAAGACCTGCGGTCAGCCGTTTTGCGGACCGGTCCTTATAAAATGTCAGGGTACTTATGAAATGGAAATAAAATACACTTTAATGCATCTATTGAATTGCTTTGTGAGCTTTTGGCATTATCTTGCGCTATAAGTTACTGATTACTGAAATATGCTGCAGTAACTAGTAACCAGTAAAATTTACTGACTACTGAAATATTTTGCAGTAACCAGTAAGGCTTTACTGATTACTGAAATATTTTGCAGTAACCAGTAAACCTTTACTGATTACTGAAATTTTTTGCAGTAACCAGTAAGGCTTTACTGATTACTGAAATATTTTGCAGTAACCAGTAAGGCTTTACTGATTACTGAAATATTTTGCAGTAACCAGTAAGGCTTTACTGATTACTGAAATTTTTTTGCAGTAATCAGTAAGGCTTCACTGGTAATGAAATTTTAGTTGCATTATCAGTAAAAAAAAAAATTTAATGCAATTTTACTGATACTGCAAAGTGCCCACAATGCCCCAAAGGCAGTGTTCATTAAATAACTGCAGTTTCAGGCAATTTATGCAGGCATCTTCACGATTGCTTTGAGAAACAATTTTCTTCGATTTTCGGAATTCTGTTGGTGTTGAAAATTAAATTCGTTAACAGATTTCGCTCAGTTTCTTTAAAAACTTTTTATAAAAAATAGTAAAAACAAAATAATTTTTAAAACAATTTAAACTTTTTTTTATTACATTTCATTTCATTTGAAAAATTTGTATTTGCTCTGTAATTCAATTTAAAGTCCATATATGCATTGATTTGTACATGAGATGGTTCGAGCAAAGACTCTACACCCACAAATTTGACTTTCAATTGAAAAGTTCAACAAAAGTTCGAGCAATTTGTTGCAATGACAGCGGAATTGACAATAAAAATATATCATGGAAAAATGGAAAAAAGGTAAAAGCAATTTCGTTGGATAACAATGAGGGGTGAGAGAAAAAGAGAGAGGAAAAGTACTGAGCTCAGAATTAAATTTTTTTGTTTTTATGACAGCAAAAAAAAAACAATTTTTTTTTATTCAATTATACAACAGAGTTCGATGTCGTCATTCAAAAGCTTTAAAATACACCCTGGAATCATAGAAAAAAATTAGAATTTCAAATCATCAATTCGAGAGTAGCGCTCAAGCATTTCGAAATGAATAAAAATGCTTTACACACTCATTAACTTGTCCATACATGTGTCGTTTGTCATTAAAACATATACGGACAAAAACGAAGAATGGGCAAATTGAACTTGAACTTACAACTCTTCCGATTCGATGAATCGACGATTGAAGGCGTTTCGCTGCTGCTCTTTCTCTGTTCGTCTCCTTCAAGAATGGCCGTGAAAAAATTATTGAAAAAATATATTTTTAATCGAAAATATATATAATTTAATATTGATAAGTAATAAATTACGCCATTAAATTCATTAAACATTTCATGCACGATTCGAATGAGGTATCGAGCAATGGTTCGCGTGGACGTGTGCTGTGAAGTGATAATCAAATCGTTATGAAGAGGCTCCCTACTCATTTCGGTAGAGTTCTTGCCTTCGGATTCGACTCTGGATTCAACCCAACCTTTCACTAGCCTGCTTGGTAAAAGAGAAATTCTATACTCTCAGGAGCCCCACTGACTCGATATGTATTCATAAAGATAAGCTCGATAATTGGATTAATCCCCAAAATGCTTTGCCTTATATTATACAATGTAGATCTTCTGATAAAATCCTTATTGGAATCTCCGTCATGCACGCACACTCAAAAAGTAAAATGATCCAAATTTTGAAAATGAAATCGATCAACTTGCATCAGACAACTTCAACAATTTTCTCAGCAACATTTACACTCAATAAGTTGACCTGGAATACGGCCAAATCTACTCACGTACGAGTGTTGTGTAAGAAAATTACAGGTGAAAACATGAAAGCAAAAAAGGATTGAGAAGTTGTAAGCGAATTATTTTTAAATTGGATCGAAAAACAATTTTCATCTTCAAAAGTTGATAAAAGAAGATGACAAAAGGGAGAGTTTGAAACAAACTCCAATTATTTTTTCTCAAAAAAACTAAAATTATTTTTCATGGCGACAAAAAAAGCTGCAAAAAAAATTTATAGAGCCCATTTGAAAGAACGTCAAACTGAAAAATTTTTCCATAAATAAGGATCACAAAAATGTTGTCGCGAATTATAATTTCGCAAAGCTAATTGCTACAATTAAGCAATTTTCTTTCTCAGCTTAAAGTCATTAAAATGTTGCAACATGCAAGTTAGACTCAAGCTGCCGCTCGCCGTTGCAACATTTCAAGCGACATTTTGAGCGCGCGTTTGTCATTTACTTAAAACAACCGCACAACTTATTGCCTAGCTCTTAACAACATGCTTACTGTCTTCGTAGAATAGGCAATAATTTGAAATTTTACCCAGAGGCAGAAAAGTATTAAAAACAAAGTTTAAATTAAGGCTTCAGCACTACGATTCCTTGGCTTGAAATAACATCCATAAGACTCCTTTATAAATTCTATCGGAATCATTGCTCGAAACATTCAATTTATGAATAGGTACGTATCCTGGGGATTCCTTGAGGCAATGAATTGTAATCGTCACGATTTATTCACGGTAGGAATTGAGAAGAACTTGAACTGGTGTAAGCTTGAAACTACCAGAAACAAAACTAAAAGCCGCTTACATATGCTGAAATTGAATTGAATTGAAAACAAACTCTATACCTCATGCATTGAAAGGTACTAGGAAAAATTTTAATATTGGTTGTGGCTGCTCTGGGTCAAATAATCGTAAATTTACATCACGACTTCAAAATTGATTTCCTGCCTCTTATGGAAAGCAACTTTTGAACTTTAGGAACCTCACAGGATAGTCGTCATACATACAAGTTCGAAATTGTTTGGAAAACAATCCCATTGTTCACTTAGTTGCCATATGGCCAAATCGCATAGGTATATACCACTGCTCAATTAGCGTGGTGACCATAAATCTCCTTGGCCAATTAGCGGAAAATATGTTTTCCTGCTACCTTTCAAATGCGCCTTATCGACAACTTGTCATTGCGATGCGTTTTCCAATAAATTTAATAAAGCTTTCTCAACGCTCCACGCCTACTCAGCCCACTAAATTCAAATTAATCGATAAAACTAAAAAAACAAAATGAAAAACTATTTGATTTATCAACAAATTTTCCGCTATTCCACCGCTTTGGCACAGACCTCGCCAATTCGCAAAGGAAACTGCAACTGTTTGACAAAATATGGCAACAGATATGCCCACAGTAAATTGAAAAGATTTGGCTCTAAGGAGGCTACAACCTACAGTGGGGTAGGCATGGGTTTGTGAATATAAATATGTAGGTATGTGTTTTGTATGCCGCCGTTAAGTGAACATTTGTGGTCAAACAGCGCCAACGATTCCAGGCGCACGCTGCAAATAAAGTGGCACAATTTTCCGATTTTCGGTTGCGCAAGCGCACGTTGCCATTGTTGTCATCGGACACAGAATTAGCCGCAGCATAATCGACTAATGTGAAAATTTTCCATGCGAATAGCTTCATTGATTCGCTGCACTACCGTTTACTGTTATAATCAACTTCATTTTTGTCGCACGTTTCCTCCAATTTTTTTCTTATAATTTTTTTTACATACAATATCTAACCGCATGCCAGATAATCACAACATCTTCAAATGTTTTAACGTTGCTTGTAACCGGTCTGCAACATTTGTTCAACACAATAGCTAGAGAAGCCAAAGAAGCGGCATAAGCCGCAACCAGTAGTCAGTGGCAGTAACAGGGGCGGGGGCAGTGCGCTTTGCCTCCAACAATGGCAAACCGCTAATGAGCTTAACATGCGATTGTCTGTTGTTGGCCTGTTAACTTGTTAGTTTGGTTGTTTCATTGTCTATGGAATTGAGCATTGAAAAAATTGATTCGATTGCTTTTTGGCCATTCAGCTTGCCTCTTCAAGAAGTGGTCTGCAATGTACCCATTATTAATACGAACTCGGTATATGGCCAATGCAACTCATTTTATTTCTATCAAAATATACAGTATTTTAAATATTTTCTAGTCTCTTCCCGTAAAGAAAAGTAGATTCAAAAACAGCGCATGTAATTGTGAAGTACTCCGCGATTGTTCCGAACCATCTTGCGAAACACTTTGCAATAGTTGCTCAGCTTCATCTCCTTGTGATACTGAGTCGGAGTCATCTTTTATTTGCCCTTCCGTCTGTGTCTCAGAATCTTCAGTGTCAGGATCTTCAGTGTCCGGCTTTCGAATAGTTAGAATATGTTGCAACCATGCTTGTTTGGTCATTGTTTTATGCGCTGTTTTTAATCAGGGAAAAATATTTTTTTCTAAATTTTCAAAATTAAAAATTATATTAAAAAAATATTTTTTTTTTTATTTTAAATTGGTTTCTGTTTTCGGAAAAAATTAATATTTTCAAAATTAAATTTTGGTTATGGCAACATGCTGCTTTGTTTTATATCGGACTTATACATGTTGCCAATCGCAAAGTAAAGCTACAAAAATTTAACCAGGGATTGGGCAACTCTCTTTAAAGCGTACAATATATGTTTTCGTTTGAAAGAATTTGACATACGATCGGTTGTTGGTGTAAAGTTAGCTTTATGAAAGAAAACCTCTTCAAGTAATTTCAAGTAGCATTCTTAACGTGAGATAAAATTGCATTTCCATTCGACCTAACATCGTAATATGTAAATGCAAGCGAATTCGAAGGTCGCGTTCGCTTCGCTTGAGTCTCGCTCTAGTAAACAATTTTGCATTTTATGCCCACTCTATATAATCTACATATTTTCAAATGCTCAATCAATACTTTGTCTTCCACACAATGACAAGTCTCTATGCAAATTTCCTCTACAAAATAGAGACGTTCCTTGTTTATTTCAAAAGCCCATCGCATCAGCTTTACATGAAAAGATGCTTTCGTTTAGGTAAATAATGAACTCATGACGAATTTCCAATTGGCATGTTCATTGATTGACGTTAAATTTACATAATTTTTTGTTTATGTAACGTTTAAATGCGTACACACCTCTATTTGACTTTCGAAGATAAAATAAAAACTGAAGTTACTTAAAATTAAAAAAAAAAAAAATAACCACAAAAAATGGTAGGCCGACTTTGTCAATCACATAAAAAAAAAAAAAAAAACGGGGCTTATCTCAAAGATCACATCGCTTCGATTACATTATAAGCGGCTGAAAAGACGTTCATATTCAACTCATGCAAAATGTTGCATTGATTGCCTGAAACATATTGCATGCGCTGGCATGGAAAGCAATATACATGTATGCAATGTCTTTTACATATCTTTTTTTAATATTCCACTTGATAAACGAAATCCACTTCATAAACGAGAGTTAATTGAATTTCACGACTGAATAACTCTATGAAACATAATTTAAAAATGTATTTATTAATTTTTGGTCGTCAAAGTTGAAAAATTGCAGTCGAAAATTACAATTTTTAAAAATCTAGCTACAATTGCCAAACAACTTTGGATGCTACCATTGCCACATATCGCACTCCGGCACAATTTTGAGCTCACTCCTCATTTTTAAAATAAAACTTATACTTTATATGCTAATCTTATGATGACCACTTATTCAATTTCGGGCAGATGTCTTATGTTGCTAGTGCCTTCTTTAAGATTTGAATTTTGAAAATAAATATTAATTTTTGAAAATTCGAAAAGACATCCTGCTGAAAATATGTACTGACATTTACAATTTTACAAATGTGTTTATCTCATGACGAAACTGACCATTTAAAGTCACTTGTGAGTCGCGAATGCTGACTTCATATGGACACTTTCAGCAACGCGAAGATCTTTGAAATTTTCTTTTAAGTAAATTTTCACGTTTTTCTTATCGTTTGTACTTCTTATTTTGGTGCGCATGTTTGGCATTATTTGCCAAATTATAGATTTATGCAAACGAGTCGAAAAAAAAGTAGCAAAGCCAAAGTCGAAAGATCGTGCCGCAGATCTAACAAATGATACCAAAATTACTGCCAACGTTTTCGCTCAGTTGCCAAACGAGTTTCCTCACCACAGCCGCCCACAGTCGGTCGCAGCACGTTCGGCCATCCGTTTACATGAAAAAACCAACCATTACCGATAAACGCAAACACAATCAATGAACAAATTAATATCTCTCATTTTTTAATTACACACTTGAATACATTTTCACATGAAATCGCTCGTCTCTAAACGTGAACACACAAATTAGTCTGCCGACAAATAATAATTTTTCAAAATTACACTTACAACTGCGAGCAAAACTATAGCCTTTAGTAAATCTTTAATATTATCCATAATTAATTTCCTTCTACATTTCGACTCCATTTCTTCAAGTTCGCAAGAATTTTCGAAATTCTCCATAATTTTCAAGGATTCATGTTTGCAGGATCTTTTCATTTGAACTTTCTGCTTTTGCGCGCGACAATCTTCCTTTTTGTTGCCACCCGCGGGCTTGCTCTTTTTTAAGCCACATTTCTGGCATTTCTGTTGCTCATTTGAGGAGATTGATCGACTTTGCCACCTTCGGGTGTTGTTTTTTCAAACCACGATTGTTTTGGCGTTTCTCGAAAATTGGTTCAATGCCGGATACATCTGGAAATTTTCTGAGCGCCGCCTGCTTATCACGATCCTCAAGCACATTATCGATAAAGTGCATCACGTCTATGGAATTGTCAGGCATTGTTTTTATTTCAAAATTTTTAACTAATCACCTTAATTGAATTTTGTTTGCACAATATATTTTACTGGCATCACTTTAGTTCCCAAATTTTCTTTTTTTTTTTTTATTTGGAATAACTGAAATTTTAAAAGTTTTTGAAATATTTTCGATGGTATATAGATTTTTTTTTTTTTTTTTGCCTATATCAATAAAAATGTACCAAGTCTGCACGGCTGTTTAAATGTCATTTAAATGAAGACGCATTATCATCATCCAGGAGTCAACGTCTTGAGTCATTCTGGCCGGAAGTAACTTAAGTACATCATTAATTTATGATATATCAAAGCCTTATAGATTTTTCTTTATGAAATATATTACGAATATATCGAAGTGATATGATCAAAACAAACATATGAGAAAACACGTTCCAAGCACTCGTTCTTTTAAAAATTGGTTTAATTTTTCCCATAATAAGCATCACTTCCTCGATTCATTATGCAAATCAAACAAAACGTCAACCAATTATTACAATTAGCATATGAAAGAGTCATCGTTTTAATAAATTACGTAACTCAAACAACAAAAACCCAACCGAAAGAGCGGGGAAAAGGGCTGAATCAACTATAAAATCTCGACAAATGATGTCGCTTCTTAGCCCATGTCACATTTACACACGCCGTAACTTTTATCACCTTCATGAAGATCAACAACATAAACAACGTCATCATCAACATCAACACTGTTGGTCAATAATTATTTCCCGCAACGTCGTTTCTTTTTTTTTTTCAGGAAACTGTTGCAATATTCATGCGATTTCACTAGAAAGTCAACATTGACGTTTCTCGCTGCATCCAGCAGATACAAATTATGTCTCTATTTAGCTAATTGCAGTTAAAGATCTCGTGAGCACGTTATGTACCTACCCTCAACGAAAGAAGATTCAATTCCCAGCGTCGTCGTTCTTAGAATCAATGTAACATAAGTCCGCGTAGATATTGCTGAGAAATTTCAATAATCCGTCAGAAGAACAGGAAATTCATAAGATTCGATGTCAAAGACAGCGCGGAGCAATCGATGGATTCCTATGGTATTTTTTTTTTTTTTTTGTTAAATCTTTTCAGCTAAACAATCGAACATCAAGAGATCGAATTGCCGGCGCAATTAAGTAAATCCAATGCGATTAAAATAGCCATGTCAAGCTCAGATATAGTGCGTACACTGATGGCTTCAACAGATTGCTTAAATGCATCTGGATTCGTTCATTGTAATTGCTTACATGTCGAGTGTAGTTTATTGGCAAGTTGGGAAGAGACTATTTTCTCAATTGGAATGCTAAGAATGAGACTCCTTTTTTTCTAAAAGCAAGGGTTCTTTTTTTTAATCAATTCACTTCATAGTGCAACAGGACAATATTCTGATTTTGGAACCTAAAATCTTAAGTCATGAGCCCTGTGAACTTGGCATCTAAGTTGAAGAAAAATAATTTTTTTTAATTGCAATCGATTGTACCAGTTTAGTACCCGATTGTACCATGTTTCGTTTCGTTAGTACCAAGAGTTTTGCGAACATCCGTTTCCGCATCCGCAAATGCGGAACTTCCAAAAAATGTTTATTTTCAATCGATTGTACAATGTTTCGTTTCGTTAGTTCCCAGAATGTTGCGAATATTCGCAGCCACTTCCGCATTTGCGGAACTTACACTATTGTGTCCGCATCCGCATAAATTTCTAAATATTCATCTGCATATGTCAAAAAACTGTATCCGAAGCATTTCTGGAGGTAATAAGGTCCGGATGCAGGTACTAAAGTCCGGACGGAGGTACTAACGTCTAGAATAATCTTATATATGGTTGAACTATTTTCGCGGATACGGATATTCGCAAAATTCTTGGTACTAACGAAACGAAACATGGTACAATCGGGTACTAAACTGGTACAAACATTTGCAAATAAAAAAAATTTTTTTTTCTTCAACTTGATGCCAAGTTCACACGGCTTAAGTCATGACTCATGACATTTTACAACTGGTCCTTAAGTGGACTCCTTTCATATTTCCACATTTATTTCAGTTCCAGCCATACCTTTTTCTCTCTATTCTATAAGTTGAAACATATGAATGAATGTACTCCTGCATAAATTGGTTACATATCATCTAATCCTTGATTAGTTCCTTTTTGTTAGACTACTTCAGTTTTTTTATTTTTTTCAGCCTCCAGCGATACCTTATCCCGTCGTCTCACCTAGTTATCGTTTAGGCGAGTTGATCAATGAACCTGGAAATGAAATCTTTACTTTCCATCCTTTCCAGTCCTTTCTAGGTAGTCCTTTTTCGCTTTAATTTAGATAAATTCATATTTTCTTCCAAGTTTAAATCCGTATGAGGACTTTCATTGTAAAGAGATTCAAAATTATGCACAATATTCAGTTGCCAATGGCCGATATAATCCAATAGTTGCTGTTTTTTTTTTTTTTTAATTTGGTTGCTCCCATTTTCAAGCCGAATTCCCACACGTAGCCTGCATAAATCTTGACGTCGGCAGGAGAATTTTTTTTTATTCCTCATTTTCTGTCTCATTATTCCGTCCATCTGCTTTGTTCCTTTTGCTGTTTTTTTTAGTCTTCGGCTTGAAATTTCTTTCACATATTTGCACTGCTTTTGGTCTTGTGCCGACCATCAAAGCGCCTCGTATTCACATCATCCACTTTAAGATTTATGAAGCGCTCAGGTGAATAACTAAAAAAAAAATTTCCTTTTGTTGAAACAACAATAAAAGTCAGACGCGTAATTACGCGACCTTAGGGACATTATGCGATTTTCAGTCTCTCAGTTTTTATAAGGCAACCACGTTGCCATTAAATCGAATTATTATTGTGCAATAACGCGTTTCATCGTGATTGCTAAATATGAGAGAAGATGTCGGTAGATTTACAGAGCACAATCATTATGCAGGGATTAAGTTATACGTAGCTCAGGCCTTCGAATAAATAATTTCGGAAATGAATAATGAAATAAAATTCTTTGTTTTTTTTTTTTTGCTTTTCAGGTTGTCCACCTACGACGAGTTCGCATTGTTTGCGCTGCAACAACGAAGGCTGTATCAAATGTCCAGTGTATCTGGTCACCGATACGCGGCAGTGCATCGACAAATGTCCATCGGGATATATTGAGCAGTGGTCCGCTCATACGGAGTTTATGGGTCGCGTTTGTATATCCACGGGCTATTCGGGACCGTTAATGGCTGCGCTAGCTGGTCTTCTAGGAGGCTTCCTCGTTTGCCTGACCTTGCTGGGCGTGGCTGTTATGCTGATTCGTCGCAAACGACGGCGAAAGTCAATCAAACAGAAACTGATCAATGAGAGTACAATGGATCGGGCAGATTTCCTACGTCAATTGAACGATATGCGCCCGAATGCTGAATATTTTCTTGGAATGCTCAACGATACGCGTCGTCAGATTCGAAAATTGTATTTATCAGGCGAAGTTGCCGCGGCAAATTCCTATCGACCGATCGTGCGTGATCTTGCAAAGATTTTAATCCTGCTCAATCGCCCGATTGAATTGATTCCTTCGGCACCACATGACTGGCCACGACTGCAGGCTTGGTCGGAGCAGATGCTGGAGCGTTATAAGCCACAAGTTGGTCAACTTATAGATTTCTTCCAGGCATCGAATCAATTGAATGGCGGTAGGAAATCTTCCCACTATCGAGGAGTTCAATCCACGTGCCGCGTACAGTGAGAAAAGTATATTTCGTCAAAGCTTTGTACCGTCAACGGGTACAAGTAGTAGTTCCACTGCTCAGAAACTGCATCTCTTCGGGTCGTTAATTAGTCTGCACGAATTCGAAGAGCCTCGTCCGTCGGATCCTTTCGGTAGTAGTTTTAATACACTCAAAGGCGGAGGTGGTCATCTCATTTCGGATCTGAATGCCAGTTCGCTATGGCTAGAGGATGAGTTCTATAAATTGGGCTTTCGGCCGCAAGACGAGATAACGACTGAGCTATAGGATAAGGCATAGAATTAATTGAATGGCTTCCAGTAAATTTAATTTTATTCTCTACTGCATAGCATATTGTATGGATTGTAAAAAGGAACGAATTATTGTATGTATATAAGGACTCTAAGATTTATTTATGTGTTACACTTAAGCGAGTTGATCACAACTGACATAAATTGTGCTCAAATGATCAGTGATGAATGCCACAACGAACTCATTTCCATTTTACGCAGTTATATTTTACGAACTCGTCTTATTTAAGCTTGATTTAAGGGAACTAGTCAAACGAATTAATTGGAAAATATTTTAGGACACAGAGCTTCATCGTTTTTAAGACTATTTGTAAATAGATCGATCAATGATTTTTTGAAAATCATCTCCAGTTGGATTAATTGAAATAATTCTAAACCATAAATTAAAGCATCGTATTTAATTAAAATATAAAGCCGTCGTTTTTTCAACATTAAAGGTAAGTTCACATTCCATTTTATTGTCATCTTAAAGTCGCAAATTGAAAACTGAAAAGTATCAGTTGAAAAATATTCTTAACCCTTTATAAAGCAACTAAATTGTTCTGATAAAAATTATTTCGGTTTCGGTTTCGAATCGTTCCGGTTACGGGTTAAGAATCGCGGGAAAAAATCATGATATTAAAAAACCCTAAAATTTTTAAATTTTCAAGTGTCGATCCAATACATTAAAAAATATTGACTTCTAATATGTATACTAATATGGACTTCAAACGCACCTTAACCTTTAAAAATCAAAACTGCGATGAACATAAATTTTTTTTAAATATATTTTTTGAACGAAATATCTCTCTGTTATGCTTTACATTGTTGAATCCAAGGATGATAATGCCCAATTTTTTGAAAACTGTATGAAAATTGGGCAGTTTTGGGCAGTTTCGTGCAGTACGGCAACATCCCTATTTTATCATTCTTGGTTGAATCTACTGAAAACTTCTTTTCAAGTTCAAGGCAAGCTTTTCCTTTCAGTGTTAAATTAGGTTAGGTTAGGTTGGAGTGGCTTCCCCCTTTCAGGGGACACACTTAGGCCGCACATGGGGCCGTTGTGATACCACGGTGGAAGGCATTCATCCCTAGTTACCCGTTTGGTGGAGCCAATTGGACTCATTTGTGAAGAGAGCCATGTCTTTTAATCGAACAAATGATAGTTTGGTGAGGGAGGAGAACAAGAAGGAGCCGAGCAGCCTGGATCTTTTCCTAGCCAAACCCGAACAGTGACACATGAGGTGGCTCACTAATTCTTCTTCCTTCTCCGATCTGCAACTTCTATAGAAGTCATTGCAGGGAACGCCAAGGCGTTCGGCGTGCCTGCCTATTAGACAGTGTCCTGTCATAATGAAGACCACACGCCTTCTGTCGACAAGGCCCAGGGCAAGGAGTTGACCCGTCCTTTTTTAGTCTAGGTCTACCCATATCAACCTTGAATTTAGGCAAGAATCTTCTTCAGTCCATGCCTTGCATACCTGCCCGTGGAAATCAGATTTAATCCTTAATTTTTTCTGAGGCAAGCGGTATACCTAGTTCAGGCTCCGTTATAATGTCTTCGAGTTCTGTACCGGTTCTCGTGAGGTCGTGCGCTGTACAGTTCCCTTTAATGTCTCTGTGTCCAGGTACCCATATCAGGGTCACCGAAGAGTGCTCTGTCATCACCTGGAGAGACGAACGTCACGTGGATTGTCTTGGATGTGGCTACCACACTTGATAGGGCTTTTATGGCCGCCTGGCTATCCGTGTAAATCAACAGATTTTTAGGGAAAATCCTGTTACAAAGAAACCAGTGAGTCGCTTTATTGATTGCCGCTACCTCTGCATGAAAAACACTGCAGTGGTCCGGGAGTCGGAACCTGAGTTTGAGGTTTGGTTCCTCCGAGAAAACTCCACCGCCAACTCTGCCATTGATATTAGAGCCATCCGTGAATACTTCCACGGAGTTGGGAGTACGATCAGTTCGATGATCCCAGTATTCTCTATTAGGGATGCCGGGCTGAAAGTATCGTTTTAAAAAGGTCTGAGGGGTGGTATAGTCCACTGGAAGTGGATGCTCTCCGCTCAGTAACTCAAGTATGTATGTTATCGTTACGTTATGCTGTGTTACTAATCTTAAGCGTTGAATTTTAATATGAATTGTACCCTCAAGGTATACATGTCAACACTTACGGCTAAAATTTCCTATTAATTTTAAGTATTTTCCTGTGAAAGTTTGTTCGAAATAACAGGTTGGCTGATAAGTCCCCGGTCTGACACATAGATGGCGTCGCTAGTATTAAATGCATATTATTTTTATATAGTGGCAACCTTCAAATGATTCGTGTCAAAATTTGACGTCTGTAAGTCAATTAGTTTGTGAGATAGAGCGTCTTTTGTGAAGCAACTTTTGTTATTGTGAAAAAATGGAAAAAAAAGGAATTTCGTGTTTTGATAAAACACTGTTTTCTGAAGGGAAAAAATACAGTGGAAGCAAAAACTTGGCTTGATAATGAGTTTCCGGACTCTGCACCAGGAAAATCAACAATAATTGATTGGTATGCAAAATTCAAGCGTGGTGAAATGAGCACGGAGGACGGTGAACGCAGTGGACGCCCGAAAGAGGTGGTTACCGACGAAAACATCAAAAAAATTCACAAAATGATTTTGAATGACCGTAAAATGAAGTTGATCGAGATAGCAGAGGCCTTAAAGATATCAAAGGAACGTGTTGGTCATATCATTCATCAATATTTGGATATGAAAAAGCTCTGTGCAAAATGGGTGCCGCGCGAGCTCACATTTGACCAAAAACAACAACGTGTTGATGATTCTGAGCGGTGTTTGCAGCTGTTAACTCGCAATACACCCGAGTTTTTGCGTCGATATGTGACAATGGATGAAACATGGCTCTATCACTACACTCCTGAGTCGAATCGACAGTCGGCTGAGTGGACAGCGATCGGTGAACCGTCTGCGAAGCGTGGAAAGACTTAAAAGTCCGCTGGCAAAGTAATGGCCTCTGTTTTTTGGGATGGGCATGGAATAATTTTTATCGATTATCTTGAGAAGGGAAAAACCATCAACAGTGACTATTATATGTCGTTATTGGAGCGTTTGAAGGTCGAAATCGCGGCAAAACGGCCCCATATGAAGAAGAAAAAAGTGTTGTTCCACCAAGACAACGCACCGTGCCACAAGTCATTGAGAACGATGGCAAAAATTCATGAATTAGGCTTCGAATTGCTTCCCCACCCACCGTATTCTCCAGATCTGGCCCCCAGCGACTTTTTCTTGTTCTCAGACCTCAAAAGGATGCTCCCAGGGAAAAAATTTGGCTGCAATGAAGAGGTGATCGCCGAAACTGAGGCCTATTTTGAGGCAAAACCGAAGGAGTACTACCAAAATGGTATCAAAAAATTGGAAGGTCGTTATAATCGTTGTATCGCTCTTGAAGGGAACTATGTTGAATAATAAAAACGAATTTAAACCCTTCCCTTTTTAAAATCCTTGGTTGAACCCTTAAAATTTTTTTTAATTTTTTAAGGAACTTTTCCTTTATGTTTAAATTTTGGTTTAGGTTGGATTGGCCCTTTTTAAAACCTTAGGGCCCTTTCGGGTCAGAAAGGCCATCCCTAACCCTTTGGTTTTGGGAATTGGCTATTTTAAGGGCGCTTTTTATCGTTAAATATAAGTTTTAGGGAACCCAAAGAAGGCCGGCACCTTTATCCGTTCTTGAAACCAACTGGCAATTCTGCCACTATTCCTTTGGTTCCTTGGATCATTGCAACTTCTTGAAAGTATTGGAGGGAACGCCAAGGGAGCGAAGCTGGCCTTTCCTTAAGTCCTGAATAATGAGACCACACTTGCCTTCTGATGAAATTACAAGGCATTAGCAAGGAAAGAGTTAGGTGCCATGAAAATCCAATTAAATGATATTCGTGTAAATTTGAAGAATCTTCTTAGTACCATGACCTTGAATAACTAGCCCGTGGATACATCAGATTTAATCTTAATTAAATTTTCTGAGTGACTAATGGGTATACTAGTGCAAAGACTAGTATAAATGTCTTCATTATGCTAAAACCGTATTAAGTGAGAAAGTCGCTGGACATTTCCCTTAATGTTGCGTGATCTTGAGACCCAAAAGGCAACCTGTATGAGTCTCTGAGTCATACTTTCTGCTGAAACCTAATTCACTCGTGCGATTTTCTCGATTGCTACAAACTTGATAGGGCTTTTCATGGCCGCCTGAGTATCACAGTCGTAAATCAACGATCGATATGTTTAAGCTTGCTGAAATATCTGTTACAAAGAAACATGTTGCATCGTTTATGTGGAAAGTTGCCCTACTCTAATTTAATAACGTTATCTTGATGGATTCAAGTGAACTAATTTCGAAGCTTCTGATTTAATCCGAGAAAAACTCAAAGTATATGTGCCATTCAAATCAATGCAACTTACATCCGATTTAGAAACTACATTCCAAACAGAGTTGGAAAAGTTACTAATAGTTTCGAATTGATTCCTCATATTCTATTAGTATAGCGGATTGAAAGTGATTTTCTGTTTTAGAAAAAGGTCTGAGGGGTGATAGTCCACTGGAAGTGGAGCTCCCGCTTCAGTAACTCAAGTATGATGTTATCGTTACGTTAGCTGTGTTACTAATCTTAAGCGTTGAAATTTTAATATGAATTGTACCCTCAAGGTATACATGTCAACACTTACGGCTAAAATTTCCTATTAATTTTAAGTATTTTCCTGTGAAAGTTTGTTCGAACTATGATGCATGATTAAAATAATTTCACTATATATTTTTGATATCGTGGTTATGTGGCAATATTTTAAAGAAAAACCACGATTTTCAATATCAAAATTTTTCGATGCATACTTTTGGGGGGTGCAATTTGAAGAGGACTTCATACCAAACTTCGAGCGCAATTCGGCGCGGGTTATCGTCTTCCAATCCCAATAAATAGAGGGTATGCGTTAAAGAAAAATATTTAATTTATTGGGACACCCTAATATATATACACTTTTTTTTTTTTTGTTATCGCTATACATATTATAGCCAGAATTGGCTTAGCTTACTTTTAAATTGTTAAATTTTAGCAACATGTTTTGTTATAAATTTTGTAAAGAAAAGAGAAATTTGCGTTAATATCGCTTTGCCATTGCATAGATGTATAATTTGAAAAAATAAGAAAAGATAGAAAACGAAAGAGCTGATGAAAATGAAAAGTACTCAACTTGTAAATTATTTCGACTCATACCAATACGTTCATATGGTACATTGTAAGCAAAAAAAAAAAAAAAAAAATCTTAATGAAAACTTAAGTAAAAGTCGTTTTGATTGCGGTATTTGAAAATCGAAGAGTTGTTTTTGATCGCAGAATCACAGTTATTAGCCACACAATATTGGCCGAATTTTACTGCTATGCAATGTAAAACAATAATAATAATATAAATGCACTTACATACGAATAGAAATGCTTTAATTGCTTAACCTAGTCTATATCGAAACTATCCGTTTCGACTTCAAGAAAATACGAGGGCTCAATTTTAACGATCATATCATCATCCGAATCTTCAAGACCGTTCCAGTCAAGCCTATATCATTCATCCTCCGAATTTGAATCCTTCGCCTGTTCGGCGTAAGCAGCTTGTGTGGCGTACGGCTTATTGCTTACCAAGCGAGCAAGTTCGCCGGCATCATAGCCGATCAAGAGCTTCAAGTCACAATCGAATTTGTATGCGAAACGTTTACCGCATACTTTGGAAATCATGTCACCATCGTAATAGTAGCGCAAGGCACGTGAGAGTTTTTCATAGTTCATAGCAGGTTTGTTCTTACGTATTCCCCATAAACGTGCAACCGCCTCGGGATCAATGAGTTTAAATTCACCTTCGCCGCCAACCCACTGTATGACATCCGTGCGATTACTATCCGTAAGAAGTTCAAGAAGGAATTGCCAAAGCTGCATCTGCCCACTGACCATCGGATTATTCCCAGTGTTCTCTGAAACACCTGAGAATGACGCTAAGGTAAGAATTCAATTTGATTAAAAAGATGAAAGTTATTGATTAATGGAAAAAACTCTACCTGTATTGCTACGGAATGGTGACTTCTGTTCCGCCTTCAAGCTCTTTCGCATTATCTTAAGTTCTCTCTGAGATATGGCTATCGATTCTTGTTTTGCTTTTTCAAGATCAGCTTCAACGTCTTTGTGGACAACAGAGACATATTTGCACTCCTTGAGCAATTGTATATGCGTCCAAAATATATTGCCCGGATCACGTGGCACTTTTCGCATGAATTCTCGGTGTGTGAAAGAACAAAGTACTTCGCCTGATACGGCCCAATCCCACACTGAAACTCCTTTCTATAAATTAGAAAGCCTTTTTCAAGAACATTCAATGCGAACATAAAAATTTTTAAATTCATTTATACCAAATTGAATTCGCGTTTCGCCCATTGGAACCAATGCTTGACGTGCGCCACAGTCCAAAGTCTCGGATCATCGGGAATTTTAAGCCTTTGTTGTTCCTTTTTGAATTTCCCATCTGGTACCCAATTTAGGCATGGCCGTGCATCTGTTGACGCCTTTGAATCCACTTCCCCGCCCGAATGTTGTGAATCAGTTTCAATTACTTCTGCTGGACTACTCTGTCTACTAATAGGCTTATTTTTATTATTGTGCTCTTGATTCATTGCCAGCGCTGCTGTTGGGTACAATAAAAAATGTATTTTTAAATACAAATGATTGAATCTTAAAACATACCCAATGCTGCCTCCGTTGGTTTGAGGACATCTATTATATTAATACGTTGATTTGTTGTTTGAATTTGTACATTTATCTGAACTAATCCTTCTCCTTTCACGCATTGATCAACAAGGTTTTTATGCGGCTCCAACTGTAGGAATGATTAAAGTTATTAAAATGCATTAGCGGTTGAGTTCTTAAAATTCTTTAATACCTCTTGAGCATCTTGCAGCCAAAATCTGTAGCTATTTAAGTAAAATCCGACTTTGTCCTCGAGTAGTTTCCTAAATAAAGCAATAACTTTCAAAAATTGGCGCCCAACTAGGACTAAACCAGTGATACCGGATAGTTCTACAAAATGTGTACATTTCGGAATGTCTAAAGTGACACAAGTCGAAATAATATATTTCGAGTTATCAATTTTTAAATTCTTCACGTTTTTCAAAATAAGCAAAATTTGACTTGTGTCACTTTACGTATTTATGTGCGTTTTGTATACTCTATCCGAGCTTCAGATAATTTAATTACCGCAATCTCCGCAACGGTTCCCGGATATCCATATGAACAATGATGATGTCGTCAGGCTCTTGGGACTCCTGGGTTTCGTCGTCGGAATAATCCAATAAGTCGGTTGTCGGCATATCCTCATTCATTTTAAACTCGAGTTCCGATAGCCCGTATGTATTGTTATTTCACGATTTAATGCTTGACCATATGTTTTAAGAACTACAGGCCTTTTACACTAGTCAACAGTGCTCGGACTTCTGCCACTTTAGTGGTAGATCTACCACTATTTTCACTTTCTACCACTTCTACCACGCTAGGTCCAAATCTACCACTTTTGTTTTTTTTTTACTTATTTCTGCAGTTGTTTTATTTATTTTATGATCATTTACAGCGCTGATCAAAAATGCCACCAGTGGCAAAAATTTTTTTTGCCTTTCACACACATAGATTGCGTGAGCGAAG
Source organism: Chlorops oryzae (assembly GCA_020466095.1). Lineage (NCBI taxonomy): Eukaryota > Metazoa > Arthropoda > Insecta > Diptera > Chloropidae > Chlorops > Chlorops oryzae. Next base: position 26,271,775 of record CM035807.1, on the reverse strand, counting down.
AAGAGAAAAATTTTAGTCTATTGCGAACTGCCGAACGAGAAGGTTGTCGACGCTCGCAATAAGAGAATACTTACCCAGCCGGACTTTTTCGCATAAAGGAAAAAATCATTAATGTTTTCACCGATGATGTCAAGGGGAAAGTTAGAGTACTTCTAAATTCTAATGACATTGCCATCGAGAAAAGATGTTATTCATCGCAATTCCCATGACATAGTCATGGAGAAAACTGGTGACATGTCCTCTCATGACGGCCAATGCCGCTTGTGTGTAAATTTCATTAGAAAGTTGGTGTACAAACAGGAGGAGTCGCGGCTCTTATGTCATGCTGAGATCATTGATGGTTTCACCGGGACTTTTCCTGCTGGGTATGCTTAGAGAGATTACACAAAAAAAAAACTTTTTGAATCGCGCCCAATACATGCATACATTTATGAATGTGTGTTTTGAACACCGCTGATCATTTAGAATAATTGAGAAAATAAAAATGTCGTTCAATGTTATATTTTATTGAAAAATATGTTGGATGCTTCCTATTGTCAAGAATGTTGTCAAGAATGGCAGTATTGGCACTTAACGACATCCAATATATATTGACAAATTTGTGTTTAACAAGAGAAAATACTTGTAAGTTTCCCAATTTTCTACATGATCAGATGTGATATATATCAGTATATACCCAGCCGGAAATTTCACTACTTCTGCAGTACTTCCGAAGTGGTGAAAATTCACGCTGCGAGTACTCGCATTACTAACCCTTACTTCTAATGAAGTTTGTTCGGACATGGCCGCTATTTTCAGTACTTCAAAATTCATGTGTTATTCATTTGGTAAAGGAGTGTAGGACCTTGGTCCGCATGAAAACTTCATTTGGGAAAAGAGCACGTGCTGGTTGGCTTAAGAAGGATCCAACGTGCATGATTATTTCATTTGAAAAAAGAGTATATAATCCTAATACAAATGAAAGTTTCATTTGAAATAAGTTTACAGCTACTGGGACTGGGAGGTAAAGAAAGATAAATATTTTTTTTTTAATTTTAAAATGTTTTATTTCCATGTCTGTTACAAGTACTTCATTGACTATGTTATAATATAACGCTAGCTCATAGTGTTGATCAACAATAACATAAAACATTACCGATTCCATCACAATTTTTTAGTTTTAAATGCACTTGGATGAAAAGCAGAAGTGAATGAAATTTGCTCAAAAAATGTCTTAATCATAGCAGAAAACTTGAAATATGCAAAACACTGTTTTTATGAAAATTGCATAAGATATTTATTGGAAAAAGGAGTAATCAACCCTTTTTCAAATGAAAATTTCGTTTGAAGAAGGATCTCTTGTAACGAGCTCTTGCTTCCATGAAATTTTCACTGCAAAACCATTCGAAACAGCACCAATTGGTCTCTTTACAAATGCATTCTTCCATACTTCTGCATCGATGATTTTCTCATGCATGCGATAAAGTCCGGCTGGGAATGTATTAAACAATTTTAAATCTACCACTATTTATATAAATCTGCCACTTCTTTTTTAAAAATCTACCACCCTTAAAAATTTTCAATTCCGAGCACTGATTATAGACCGTCAATTCTCACTTTCAAGTGAAGTGCGAGGAAGTAGAAAAAAATTGAGCTTTTTTTTTTTTGTTGCATGTACTCGATCAATCGTTTCGTGCTCTCTTTTCTACATATAAACACGAATGCAAGTACAAAAGCGAATAAAAAGAAGAATTCTTCTTTATAATTGACGATCAACAATTGACTCGTGTAAAAGGACTCAATGAGTCTGTACATTCGGTGAGCTTATAGCATGTTCTAACGGCATCGTGAAGTAAATGCTTTGGCTACCTGTATCATCACGCATGAAGTTTGTTTGCTCCTCGTTTTATTATTTAGAACCTATTCTGATAAATGCAGTATAGTTCGCTACAATCTCGTAAATTGCGATGGAGTCAACTATATTCACACTTCTGAAATTCTTCAAAATATGACGAAAATTTATACTTTTGAAGTCGACGTCCCTGTTTATAGCCTGTACTCAGATGCTACGTAAGTACAGCTTCTATACGAAGCACATCGAAAAAAAAATACCAAAACTTAAGGGCTCTACGCTCTAATTGGCTCTACGCAGATATGCAGGAAGTAAATTTCCTATACTAAACACATGCAAAAAAAAACCAGGAACTACTTTGAGTTACTTCTGATACTTCAACGAATACGCAGATTAAAAGCAATCGAACATGCAGGGTTGCATTTAAATCATATATTTTCTATATTTCTGTCAACCGGTCATCTAAATTTCAACTCTGATTTCCTATCTTCAAAAGAATGAGCTCGTTACTTCCTTTCAATTTACTTTAAGAGCCTATACTGAGATATGCAGTAACTACTTGCACATTAGGAGCCCATTTGCTACAACGTCGTAAAGTGTGAGAGAGACAACTATATTCACGCCACTTTAATTTTTTAAAGTATGCCAATAATTTAACACCTTCGAAGTCGGTGTCAGTATTTACTTTGAAAAATGTGCCGCAATCAGCTGTCCTGGCATTTACTTTGCATTAAAAATGGACATGTTCATTTCTATGGCGAAGTAAAGCAGGAAATTCGCATGCAACCCTGCGCACTTGATTACTTGACATCTCAGTATAAGCGAAAGTAAAGTATTTACTTCGAAGTACTTTTCAATTTTTTTTGCACGTATTTCTTATGGGCGCTTTACTTACTGCATATCTCAGTATAGGCTCTAACAGCGTTGAGCCCTTTACTTCGAAGTAAATTAGCTACTTTGACTTATACTCAGATGTCAAGTAATCAGCAAGTATATGCAAAGCTGGGCTGCATTGCAGTAATCTTCTCAGCTTTAATAATATAAACTTTAGCACCCCAACCACGTATGACATCAGGATATATACTTAGATATACCATTACTTTAAGATATATGTAGATATACTAATTCTCGAAAATATGAGCCTTTGCTATAGCGCGCTCTGTCTCTCTCCTTAAAAAGCTGCAGCAAGCCTACTTACGTCAATTCAATGAGCAAGTAATTACTGTAAATCTGAGTATAGGCTATTACTCTCAAAGATGAACAGCAATCAGCTGTTCTCGCATTTACTTTGCAGCCCTGCGATTTTAAAGCAATCATGGATCCCAACCGCGCACATCCCGTATTCCGGGATCAACCATCCTACACGATCTTCAACAAATCCTTCGAGGATAACAGTGACGTCCTTTTCCTTCAACTAAACGAGATCGATCCACATTTTCTGACTGAAGAGGAATTGAACAACAAGAAAGGATTTTTACAAAACGAATTGATTGACCCACGGAATAGAAAGGAAGTTGAGTATCCAGTTTTTAATTTCACGGACGACAAAAAGAACTGCAAAATTTTCAAAGGAGGAGGTATTAAATCATCGCTATCGAAGAAGCAACATGAAACCTGTTTGCGAGTACTTTTAGGGTGGCAAAATAGAGAAGAAGTTGATGAAGGCGATCTTATAGTGTGGAGGCAAATGGAAGGAAAAATGAAGAAGGAACGAGAACACATGCGTGAGTTTATCAATAAATTTGAAGAGCTACACAGAGAGGAAATGAATGCACCAGCGAAACGCTTCGATGAAAACTATAGAAAATGGTTTAAGGCGAAAGCAAAGATTCTAATGGAAAAATATAAGGAGAACGTAACATTCAACACGTTTACTGGACTTCCTCATCTAAAAGTCTGTAGGAACATCAATGGCGAAAAATTCGAAATAAGTAATGTCCGACTGCTGGAACGAAAAGGCTGGATTCGCTTAGTAAATGATGAAGAACAAATCAACTGGAGAAATTTCCATTTTCGATTTGAGGAACATTTGGAATGTTTTAATGAATCAATGCATCTGGAAGATGAGTGTGTATTTAAAGAGAATCCAAGAATAGAGTTGAGAAGATCGGAGGAACAGGAAAACGGATTTAACTGCTTTTTACCATTTGAATCAATTTTGTTCCTTCTATGCTCTGGCGACTATATCGATCTTCCTACAGAGTGCCTATTGGAAATAAGCAATGTTAATTGTAATAAGAAGACAATTAAGTTCGATAAACCATTGCCGGCACGAAATTGCGGCAGAAATACAAGGTGAATAGCCAATTGATACATAATACATATAAGTAAAAATTTCAATAAAAATCCATTTTTCTTGCAGACAGCAGATGGTTGAACAAGCTTTAATGGCTTTTCTATCATCAACTGGACGTTCAAATTGGTTGCACATTGATAACAAAACTATAAATATGGAAGTTCCGAAATCAGTGGAAATTCATGCTATAAATAATAATGGAGAAGAATTTAAGCCCCTACGATTTGAGGATTACTTGGAGAAATATTATTCCAAAGGAAAACCGATAGAGAATCAAGTAAAAAATAATACAGCGCTCATTGAGTGGCAACTGAGGGCATCGAACTCCCATCATGGCATAAAAATATTAACTGCGCTTAATCTTCCACCAGCTTTCGATAGTAAAGCTAAAAAATTCTTGAGCCACGAGACACTCAAATTGGAATATAAACCTCAATTTGGCTGTGAAGTAATGACTAAGTATGAATTATTGCAATCATGGCTTAAAATGCGTTTAATGAGCTTTGCAAAAACGACAGACTATGGCTATTGCTATCGCCTTTCGACCAAAGACTGTGATATCCAATTGAAAGAGCTTTTAACATTGGAAGCGATTGAGAACTATCTTAAGCGAACATATCACATTTGTCCATTGCAACTAATTGCCAATTTGGCTGAGTTCCTTAAGTTACTCTCTAATATGCCAGCTGGAAAGTACATGTTACGCTATAACTTAAAATATCGGGAGCAATTTCTTCTATGCGCACCCTCGATGGAAATAACACAAAACACTATTTATTTGCACAGTTTATTCCAAGTTGACCCTACGAATATGGCATTTATGACACAGAAGGAAAATCTTCCTATCGTCGAGACGCTGTGTAGTCTAGTCCATCTGAAATTTAAAATCTTGCCTGCCTTATTTTTACCCAAATTGCCACATCAGAAGTATCTCAAGACTGCTGAATCCAAGGCACAGTCCGAGAAACGCGCACAGAAACGGAAACAATCAGCTGAAGAATTGGCAAATAAATTACTTGAAAGCAAAATCAAATCGAAAGAGACTACGAAAAGGAAGAATAAGCGCTATCGTAAACGGATGAAAAAGAAAGAGGAACAAAAGATAATGAACGAAAAAGAAGCTGAGCGTAAAAAGTTATTGGAGTTTTGAAATACATATTTACAAATTTTACTTATTAAAATATTTCCTTAAAAACTATTTCACTGAGGTACATTTTTTTAAAATGAGTTTTAGCTAATGTTTAATTTAGAGAACGCTTCGGTTGGTATTATTTCTTCGCAGTCGTAGACAGGCGCTGGTTTCTGTTGCCAAAATTCATTGTCATCTTCATTTGGTATGCTGGATATTGGAAAAACATGCACAGACATATCATTGAAAACATCGCGTACCTTATAATTATCCTCGAATGGAAATTCTTTAACATAGTCAAAAATTTTAAGCATATACTCTCTATCGAGCTTAAGCGATTTTTCCGGCACCGAGCTACAAAACTTTTCAAAGCTATTGTTAATGAGTACAATATTTTTCAAGTTCCTCGGACGCCAATTCTGCCATAGAAGATTATTTGTTAGCCCATGCGGACAATGTGGCATATAGAAGAGTATCAATTCATTCGCTTCGTATTTTGCAACGCAATTCGTTGACATTATTGTACAATTCAGGCGGGTTAATACTTCCCTTTCGGAAGGTTGAAATACAGGATCGTAAAAACAAGCTGATTTAATGCCACAATATCGTTGAGCACCCAATATAAATGCTAATTGATGAAATGCTTTGTAGCAACGAGTAAAGGGTCCGATGCCAAAGCATACTAAACTCAAAAATTCGCCACGATTGAAAATCTCCAACGCTTCAAGGCTTGCGTCCAGTGTGTCCATCGCATTCATGAAATATAATTCGGTTGTAATCATGTGCTCCATGCATTTTTCAAAGCGACTATTGAAAGAGAAGAACATCAAGACAATTTGAATTAGAACTATTACCTCAAAGAATTACCTCAAAAACTTTTCCACATCAACTTCACATTCACTGAAACCGATTTCCTTTAGTGGCTTCTTCAGGCTCTTCTTCGCTAGCCATTTCTTGCGGGTAACTGGTCGGAATTCGTCAGACATGGCAAAGGAAGCAAATTAGCTCTTATCATATATTACTATATGTGGCACTCTACAACAACTATGCTTGTTGAGTTGAAGTAGGCCCCCGTTGCATGCATTCTTATGGCAAAATCAAAAACGTAGCACGCCCCCGAGAAATTCCGGGTCCGGTCCAACAAATCTTTTCTAATCTTGTAACATGTACCAAAATGTTTGGTATAACTCATGTACATGTATAAGTGTTCGTCAAATATTTTTTGTTAAAACTCATTTTTTTCAACTAAAATATGGTTTTTATATAATATCAAAAATCTTTACGTGAAATTTTCCTTTTGTTCTTCAACAACGCTAAAGACGAGCACTCATGCTTCGAATATGACCGAATGTTTGTTTACAAAACAGAACAGCTGATATGAACTTTTCAGTGATGTAGAAAAAATTCTAGCTCGACACCAAACTAATGGCTCAAGTACTTATAACAAATCATGCTAAAATGATTACAAAAACTACTTCTTTTTTGAACTCCCCTCTTGAAAAGGGCACAGTATTGCATAATCTTTCATCAAAATCCTAAAAGGTTGTATACTAAAAAGAAAACATTAAAAAATTTCAACGCAAGAATGCTTAGTTACAAAATTGAGTGAGTACTCAAAACATTCTAGCATCACTAATTCGGTTGTTGTTGGGAGTCCCACATATAGTAATATATGGCTCTTATGTTTAAACTTAAACAGCTGATTTGGAAAACAAAGAACAGCTGGTGTTACTTCGTTGCTCTGTAGAGATGCTCGATAACAAGTATTAAGGCTGGACTACAATAAGACAGTGGCAGCTTTCGAAAGCAGACGCATTGTTGCATTTGTAATTTCTTTTCGTTGATTTCTAATATCAATCCTGCACGAATGAGGCCTTCTACACTAGGCAATTTTAGTTGCGCAACTCGCGAGTTGCTCGTACAGGCAATTTTGTGTGATACGCTTTGTGCATCTCTTTCTTACTTTCAAACGTGAAAATGCCATCTCTTTGTTACTTTCAAACGTGTAAGTGACGTCGGGGTTGTTTTTGACGATCGGCAACTCGAGTTGCTGACCCAATGTAGACAAAAGAGTATTCGATATGAGTTGCGCAACTAAAATTGCCTAGTGTAGAAGGCCTCAATGAGGTAAACGTCAACATATAAAATGTTGAAGCGTTTGCTGAGCGAAGCAACCCTGGGTTTCATTATCGATCTGCACGAACTGCCAATCTAACCTACATATATTTGGCTTGGGTGCTCAATTTATAACTTCGATTCCGCAGACCTAGCTGGCAGGACCAAGGAATTTTGTTATCAATAGATCACTCTGATATTGGTTTAAGCTTAATATTTTCATGTTTTCAACAATTGAGGCACGAAATTAGTTAATGAACACCGATACATGGGTTCTAAACACAGTTGCCAGTTTATTAGGGGAATAATTCCCTGAATGTTTCAAAACAATGTCTAAATTCCCTAAAAATTTAACTTTGAAATCTTCAAAAAACAAAATCTTTGTCTTTTAGGGTTCCATTAAAAATTCCCTTCCCACTTTTCTGCCCCAAGACTCCATTAAAGATCATGTATTTCTTATAATTTAGCAAAAGTGGTTCTAAACAAACAGAAATCCAAGAAATACGGTGGTACACTTGAGAAGGCACTGGTTACAACACAGTGGCTCTCAAACCGATTCTATTTTAACCCTCTACAGCATACGAACTCATATATGGTTTTTGAAAAGGAAAGCTTAGGTTATTTGTTGATGGAAAACGATATGCAGTAAAAATCGGTTATAACGATTCCACTTATAACGATTATCGGTTATAGCGATGGATTTTTTCTGGTCCCTTCGACATCGTTATAACCGATTTTCACTGTACTTATTATTAATTTTGAAGCCTTAATAAATCTGCGAAAAATTTTTTCCCCGCTTTTTTGAAATATCACGCACCATGGAAAATATTTTTGTTTGCTTTTATTTAATATGCCGTGCAGTAAAGGGTTAAATTTAATTTAACAAATATTATTTTCTTTAATTTTTCTTAGCTCCCACGAGATCCACGATCACCATGAGTCGCGCGCCCATCTCTACCGAAACCGCAAGTCAACGCAAGAAATAAACGTGCTCTTTCATTCAGATCCAGTTTAAGATCAGTTGTTGACGGAGGTAGTTCGTCTGCGATTTGCACGCGCGTAATTTTTCCTTCTTGTAACGTTTTTCCTTAGCGGCAAAGACAAGATCGCGAGTGATCTTCAAAATCAATCAATTAAAAAAGGAAGTTACGTGATTTTTTTCTGAAATTTTTCTTTGAATGTCTTTTGCATGTTGAAACTTCATTGAAGTTTCGAAAATACGATCGCTAAATTGTACCGTAAGTAGCCTAACGGAATTGACCAGTAATGAAAATCGCGGACTAAAGATAATTAAAAAAAAAATTTAATAATATTTTTTTTGAATTTCATTTAGTTCTTATAAAGAAAAATAAATTTTGATCGAAATAATTCGCGCTTGAGTTTTTGACAACGCGGACCTAACGAAAAGCGCAAGCACCTAAACCGATTAGCGCGTTTCTGAAGCTGTAAATTAACCCACTTTCTAAAAAAAAATTTAAAAAAAAAGAAACAGAAGCACGCAAATCAATAAAAAAAAAATAAGAAATCGAAAACGAAAACAATACGAGAAACTGCAACATAAATAATAAAAAATAAAAAAAAAATAAGAAAGAAAAATTTGTAAAATAAGAAAGAGTGATTCAGAAAAAAGTTCGAAGATTGTGGAGACACTTCATCGCTAGAAACTGATTCAGCTGATTCAGGAAATTTCCTCAAGGAAGGCGTCGAACGATTTGACAACAATAAATTCTGTTTATTCTGTTCAAAAGTGAGAAAAAAAACAATTTGCAAATTATTTGTAATCGATATCTGGGCAAAGGTCAAAGAGCATCGACGATCAAAAAATAATTTCCGGTTTTTCGAAATTTCGCACATTCTCTTTCAATCAAAAATTCAAAAAAAAAAAAAAAAATTATAAAAAAACCACAAAAAAGACCCTTACTGGGTTTCGCATAAAAAAAAGTGGAGTTAATATTAAAAAAAAAATTAATTTAAGAAAATACAAAAGAAAAACTCATAAAAAGAGCGTCGAAAGCGAAATCGAGTTGAGAAAACTTAAAATTTATACCTGCCAACGACGACGACGTCATCTGATCTGGAATATCAGTTACAAATAAATTTTTGAGCTGACTTGGACTGAGTGTGCAGCAAAAAAGCAAGGTGAGTCTTTTTTATGCACCTATTATTTTATTTTTGATATACTAAACTGAAGCAATGAAACCATGTAACTGCGTTATGAATATTTCTTGCAAAAAAAAAAAAAAAAAATTTGCATAATGGAAAGAAAATATTCGAAAAAAGGTTTAGAATTACGCCGCTGCTTGATGTTGACATACAGAGAACATATGAGACACACAGTGAACCCACAAAAACTCCAACATTCGATTATTCAAACATTCAGAAACTTGAACCCTTTTGTCCCCATGGATTATTCGAAATATTGAACCGAATACTTTTCATACAATTTTTAAGCCAATGTAACATTTGATAAAAAATGCTCGAATTTTGAAAACTCATAGAATTCGTTCAAATTTTCGGGAGTTCACTGTATGCATGTTTTATTTTCTAAGAATGTTAGAAGATTCCGTCCGATCGGCTTGGAACTCAAGGCTTTTTGGGTGCTAAGAATTTGCTGAGATGGCTTTTGGATTGGATTGGGGATTAGCACAATAGAACGGCAGGTAAATAGGGAATATACTTTTTTTATATCAAATTCGGCTTTTTTAGAGCGTCATTTCTGTTCAATAAAATTGCCACTTTTGAACTTTTCTATAGGAACCGAGCTAATGCATTCTGTCATTCGGACAGTGACAGTAGATGCTACATTTCCTTGATTAGTAAATAGGTATTTCAAATTGATGGTTATAATGACCGATTTGATTAATGTGCTCTGATTCGGTCGAAAGTCGAGCGGAAATAACGAAGCAAGACTTGATTTGCGAGGTATGGACAGTGCCGACAACATTAGGGAAAAGGCTTCCCACTTTTTGATTGCCCATGAATAAAATTGTAAAATTTTTGCCCCCACGCAAATGGAAAAAAATTTTTCTCTCACGCAAAACAGAATTGCTACGGCACTGGGTATGGAAACAATTTCCTGTGTTGATTTATATCTGACTCCATTCGAAGGGCCGGCTTTCAGTAATTTATCTCGATGGATATAAATCAAAAATCGAAAGATTGTATTGACTTATGAGAGAGAAAAATTGAAATATTCGTTTGAAATGGGGTTTGAAAAATTGATCGAAAGCCAGAGGTCAGACAAAGAAAATAAAAACTGGGCAAAGTTTTGATACGTTTACAGTTTTAAGAAAATTTTGGTTTAAAAAAAGTATGAAGACTATATGGTAAAAATATTGATATCCGAGGGCTGTACTTTCCAGTGGGTTGTGGTACTCTATGTAATATTATTATGGTGCATAGGAATTTTTCTTTTCTATAGGAAAAAGTGAATCGGGGTTTCGATCGTTGAAACTAGCAAAATTTTTACCCTTGCATTAGGGGTTTCGACCAATAGCTCCTCTTAATATTGCTTACATTTAAAAATAAAAATAATAAATAGTTAAATTTAAAAAAAGCAGATATATAAAACAAAATAATCTATGGCTTCTCTAAAAAAAAAATCCATCAAATCTTTAATTTGTGTTCATGCCTCTTGAGAGGAAAATCTGGTCGTTCGTTTTTATGGTTATGAATGAATTAAATTGGAAAAAAAAATACATGGACTTGAAAATATTTGATAAAAATTCAAGAAATATTACAACTCATATAAAAAAATTAAAAGAAAATAAATAAAAACTAAAAAAATAATCCGGAATCGAGCGAGTTTTGTGAAAGTGCCGAAGTGGACATGATGGAGATGTGACGACGATCGGACAAATGCGTGCGATGATGGAAATTTATTTTGACTTTCTTTCGTCAACCGACTTGGTGTGTTGCATGAATATGTTTGAATATGTATGAATGTCTGGAATGTTGTTTTATGTGCTTCTTTATGATTTTTGATTTGTTTCTTTTCATCAGATTTATTCGGCAGTACGCATGGCATTGTGCATGGACATGTGCAGTGCGCGTGAGTGCAAGAAAAAGTTTTCGAAAAGTCAACATAACTAAAAGAGGAAACACAAAATGTTTATTGCCATTTTCAAGCTCCCATATGCAATTCAACGAAAAAAGAAAAGTGCACAATCATCAATCGGACGGACGGACGTGACGTTTTGCAACTTTTAAAATCGTTGACAAAATGCTTATGGAGCAGCTTCGAGTGTTGAAATTGGATTGACTAAGAAAGCGATTTTAATTTAAAAACTTTTTCCTGAAGTTACTCGCAAAATTATTCCAACGCCTGTGCGATTGTGAGAGAATGTGTTTTGAATCGTTTACATTAGGTAGTTTAGAAGTTTTTTGTTCACTATTCAGCTGGTCACTGGAAAGTTGAGCGATAAAGAAAATTGTTTTGAAAGCAATTGTCGCTTGGAGTCAGCATCGAACTGAATGATTCATTTGCCGTGCAATGGAGCCATTTCGATCGCTGCGGGCCCTAGCTATATCTACATTCATCAGTGATTTAATCGGGTATTAGATCAACAATATGATCTTTTTTCTTCATAAAATTGATAGATCAGATTTCGCTTTATCAGAAGGGTACACAGAAAATTACTTTAGGAGCTGTTAAATCTGTGTTTCTTTGGAATTCATCATATTGCCGAGATGGTTTGAATCCCAAAAACCACCAACATATGCTATTGTCTACCCCAAGTCATAAAAAAAATAGTAGCCCATCTCAAGCAAAGAGTTCTACAGTGCCAATGCCCACTTCTTGGATAAATTTAGTACGTCAAATATGGATATAAGTAGGACCCTTAAAGCTGATTTCCCTTCAAATGCCATTTTAGCGCTTGGATCCAGGGACGTGAACCGGTTTTGAACCGGAAAACCGCTTTTATCTGCTGATGAACCGAACCGAATTTTTTTACAAGTGTTTGAACCGAACCACAAACCGAACCGCTTTTTGTAAAGGTTCAGGGTTTCAGTTTTGCCTGCAACCATGCACAGTGGTCGCTCTCACGGGCCAAAAATAAAAAAAATCGAAGTCGATATTCTTATAAAGTTAGTATCGATACCATCTCTAATATGAGTAAGGTAACCACCACAAATTTTTTATTGTGCAAATTTTAACCCTAAATGGTAAAAAAATTGCGTTAGAAGTGGGAAAACGTGTTAACAAATTTTTTCAGTTTGAGAAAGTTCCCGAACCGATGAACCGAACCGAAACCCGGTTCAAAGAAGTAGAATAACCGGTTTGACGAACCAATCCAAAAGTTCAAACACGGTTCGAACCACCGAACAGAACCGGGAAAATATTCCACCCGGTTCACATCCCTGGTTTGGATATCATTGTTTTCATACACCAATTAACATTACACAATGAGAAAAATCCAGTAAGCTTCGTCCAAAATAATGAATCACAATTTAACTCGAAAGCTATTTGACCTACATGCCTATCGAAGCCACCATTCTTCTACTTAAAAGATATTTTCCTCTCATTGATAAGACTCAACCGAATAAAATCCAAAATAAGATGAACCAAATTCAAAAAGTCGTGACTCCCAATTCACTCCGTTCAATTACCAAACAAAAAAAGAAAATTTCCCAAGACTCGAACCAAAGTTTATTTAATCACTTAACTTCGATTTAGCCCAATTCCAGTTGAAATTAAATACATAATGAAAAATAAATTCCATTCATTCTAACAATGATCTTCACAATTTCTTTTTGATATCTTTCACTCCAAAGTGCCCTTAATCACCACATGTGGGTGAGCCTAAATCTTATCTCAATCGAGCTAATTTATCCGCATTTGTTTTTAATAAAGCATTTGAAATGAGAAAATGTGCAAATGGCGTGCCGGCACATTAGAAACCTGTTTTTTTTTTCTTCTTGCCTTAGAGACAATAGACTTCTTTCTTCCCGGGTTGCTTCTCGGAAAGCAAATCACAGAAAATAAATCTTAAAAAAAAATTATAATTATTTCTGAAAGCATTTTGCTTGTTCTGCGGTGAGTGTTTAGTCACCAATCAGCTTCAATGACTTAAGCTCAATAGAGAGAAACAAAAAACCAATTATCGATACTTTGCGAAAATAAAAAAAAAATTGAAAAAAAATCTTAATCCTCATATGAAGGTCGTCTTAGTCATTTATATGACCTAATATGGATTCGCGATCTTAGATTTGAAATCAAGCTCGATTCGTTAGCGGTTCATTATAAATTTAATTTTTCTCTTTTTGCTCAATTTGTGAATTTGGATTTTGTCATCAACTCATTTTCACCCAAAGGTTTATAGTTTTTTGACTTTAAATTGATTTGGTTTAAAAAGATTTATATTGAATTTTTTTTTCTCTTTTTTTTTTTGGTATTTCCGAAGCCAATGACTTGTCGTTTATGGCAAAGTTTAGTCGAAGTTGAATTGAATTGTCATGTCGAAATTTCTATTGTTCGGTTTGTAATTTTTATTTTTTTCTTCATTTGCTGCCAACGCGTTGCGATAGTCAATTGAGAATTGTTTTCAGCTTAAGTTGGAAAGTTTTTGTGTGCATTGCCAAGATAAGGCTACATGTATCTCAACATATCTATGTATATGCTTACATAAAATTCATATGACTGCTTGAATTGAAATCGAAAGTGATTGAGCTGTCTTTTCAGTTGATGGCAAAACGATTTTCTGTCAATTGACAACGCGTTGTCATTGCGTAGTTGCACAATTGCACATTTTGGGCAATTGCGTTCAAGATCTTTAGCCAAATCAGGAGACCACGAATCGTTTTTGTTTTTTCGCTTCGTCTTACAATTTCTGACTCAATGAATTTTGCTTGATTGGAGCGTTGAAAAGGTGCAGTGAGTCGAGCCAATTGAATTGCCGTCAGTTACCGCAAAAAAAAAAAACGTGACCTGAAACTTAATTTAAAATTAAATTGGTTTGTTTCAAAATGTTCGCAGCTTCTTGGTTCATTTGGTCTCATTTGCTCATAATAGGTAATTTAAATTTAGAATGGAATTCTGTTACAGTCCTAAGTGACGATTTGTGACTTGAGACTGCTTTCAAAATTCCAACATAAGTTCAGTTGGACTTCTCTAAACTGATTCGGAGTGATTGAGGGAGGTCTGGTCTCATTGTAGCTTCCAACACACATATATCAATCTCATTAAAATCGCCTTAAATTGTGAACGAAAAAATTTAATTAGTGAAAGCATCTGAGAATAATTCGGTAGTGAAAGGGTAGAAAGCTTCAATATCGCATCTCTGCCATTAGACAGCATTGCACAGCACAATTTTGGCACTCTTATCACGTTCTCATATCTAATTATTTCCACTCAAAGATCCGGAAAAGAACAATCTTAATAGTTAACTGCGCTCTCATTCGATCGATTAGTTCGATGTTCGATGATCGATCGGTCGTTTGATCTATTCAGCAATCTCGCTTGACGTGCATAATTGCCGCACCGTGAAGCACTTTCTGAGCTCAATTTGAATTTGAAGACTTTTTGTTTTTTTTTTCTTTTGCCTACGGCTCGTAATTATTATAATAATTTTTTTTTTTTTTTTGACAGAAAGGCAACCTAGAAATCTGAACTCGTTAGGTTTTAATGAACTTCTTCAACGTTTCAGCGATTGCTGATTGAGATGTCTGTGGAATTTTAACTTCCAAAGCTTTTATGCTGTCAATCATTCTAGATTTGATTCGATGGAAGAAAGTTTCTTCACAATTTCCGATTGTGGGATGAATTGAACTTTTTTATGCGATCTTTCTATAACGGTTTTTATAGCATTTTTCAATTAAATCTTTTTGCTAAGAATAATGGCCTAAATTAGTTTTGATAAGAATGGATTCTCGAGCGTAGTGAGGAAAGATTTAAATGCCTTCTAAATATGTTTTTTTCAACTGTGAAGTAATGCCACATCAAATGGTTTAAGGTATAAAATAATTTTGTTGGGACTTTAATAGACAATGATGGTAACAAAAAAGGGTTGGTTCGAACTGTCAACGTATAAATAGATCGACTTATGCCGGTCTTAGGTTTGTTGTTAAACAACTCTTTTCAAACTTAGGACGACATCCTTGTTTAAGAAATGAAATTGGAAAACGGCAATTACTCCCGATTAAGGATGCAAAAAACTTGTAGATTATGTTTATCAAGCCAGCTGATGGTTGCCGGAGTAATTAAGTACTAGTACCTAAAATGGGTCCGCAAGACAGTATGGCAGCAGAGTGAGTTAAGTTGATATTAGATAACTAAATACTGGGCGAAGATTCAAAGAGCATGAGGGAGTTTGGATTACTCGAACTATATTTTTAAAAAATATAACGAGTACTTAGTAACGATTACTTGACGAAAAATAACGAATACACTCGAGTAGTGTAAATTATAGCATTTTTACAGCTCTTATGGTTACCCTGCGATTGAGCTTTAACCAAAACCCTCAACCCTTGAAAGCTTCTTTTCGATCGCAGAGGCACCGGAGTAGTTACTCCCAATATTACTTGAGTTCATTATTTGACGATCGTTGACGAAAATGGAACATACGATGGGCTAAATTCGACTAACATCACTATAGATTTCTGCTGAAGGTTTTCAGGTGATTACAGGTGCAGTCAAAATTGTTTATAAGCAACTTCAAGAAACCGGAAAATCTGTCTCTTGTATACGATTTCTGTCACAGAAATATGTATATCGCATATATGTAGTAGACAGTCTGTAGACAGTATTTTACTCAGCAATTATTCCTCTTAAGGAATGTTCAACCTCTAATCACCGTGGTCTAGAAAAGGATCCGTGCAGTAATGAGCTGGTCAATTTCCTAAAAGGTACTGGCCTTTGACCGGCCCAAATCCTACCTACGGTCAGCCGTTTTGCGGACTAGTCTCTCTCCAATGACAAGCCATGTTAAAAAGGTCAGTTGAATACATTAGAAGTGGAATTATAAGGGGACTAGTACTGGTTACATGAAGGACTGACCGAAGGCTAAACTTGGGTCAGTCCATATTACTGCAGGGATAATAAAAATCGCTGCTCTTCAAATATGGACATTTTCTCTCGAAGTTAATTAGTTTTACTTGATCTGTCGGTCAGTGAAGCAAAGCCTAGAAAAATAATAACAAAAAATTAATAAGAGAAAAATTGCATTGGGACCACAAATGAAAGTAAATCAGTTTGACGCTCGAAAACAAAAACGACGTGCCCGAGCCTGTTGAAAGAAAATAATAATAACAATAATAGTAAGTAATAATAATAGCTTTTCAACGTAAATTCCAATGCGCATCGCTTTTGGGTGTTTCTTTCGATTCGTCGTGTCAGATAGCCAGAAATCACTCAGTCAGTCAGTTAGTCATTCCGCCAGTCGATGCCGGTGCAGAGAAAGTTTTTTTTTTGCGTTTAAAAAGCAAACAAAATTTTTATTTGCCGTGATTTTTCTTGCTTTTTATCAATGTTTGTTTGCCAAGCTAAAAATATCCAGAAAAAAATAGTAGGTATATTTTAAATCAACAAAAATATAACGTCTTCTCATTTTGTTGGCTTCTTCGAATAAGTTTTTGAAAATAACGAATTTTTGAAGTGCTTTTTGACAACAACCTCAAGACGTTTATTTATCGTCATTGGCTCGCTTTGCATTTAAATCAAAGTTTTTCTTCAATATTTCTGCCCCAATACGCGATTTGACTTCAATCCTCGTTTGAAGCGAAATTTTTTGCTCATTTCACATGCTCTGCGCATGCGCAACACTTGGGAAAAAGAAAAAATAAATGCTTTGCCTACACTTGCGTCGTGCGATGTGTCCCACAACTATTAAATTACCTGATTACGATGTGATTGTAATCATGTTAATTCGGGCTTTGCGAAAAGAAATCTTTTTAGCACATTACTCGCATGCCGAGTTATGGATTTATGCAATGCTCGCCATGGTATGTATGTATGTACGTGTATCTGGGTTAAATTACGTTCGCACTCACATTAAGTGTAGGTGACTGAATGAAATTTTGTGTCTGGGGTTTTTACATGCTGAAAAATTTGCATTCAATGGTTCGATTTGGACGGCGGCTGTCAACGGTTAAAAAGACAGACTCATTTTAACCCTTTCAATACCATTTGGGCGCACTTTGATATTCGATGCTGACTTATTTTGAGACTGTTAGTAAGGATTTTTTTCAGGGACGCATGAAATCATTCCTTCTTTTAAAAGTGTTAGAGAAGTCAATTGGCAAATAATTAACCCTTTCACTACATGTGATCACTATTGAAGAAATTCTCTTGCTATGATAGCTTTACATGACTTTTTATACGAGTGTAATGTAGGTGGATACCCGGACTGACTCGTTTTGACCAAATGTTCCAAGCGAGGACATTCGTAGGCGCTATGCAGTTACTCCAATTATTGGGAAAATGCCGAAAACAAGGCAACGATGGTATCAGGGGCGGACTGGGCCACCGGGCAACCAGGCAAATGCCTGGGGTGCGCTGTCATTTTTAGCTGTTAGGTTTTTTTTTTCTTAGGTAACGGGGCCCTATTTTTCAAACGCCTGGAGGGCCCTTTGACCCCAGTACGCCCCTGGATGTTATGGACACGTCTTGAGAGCAGATGACGACAGCTTAGCGAAAAATGGCTACACTCTACATTTAAAAGGTTGCAGACAACGAGGGCGTCCGAAACCGCGGATGTAGGACTTATCGCGGAGGATACAATCGATAGGGCAAAATGGAGGAATTGGTTGCGTTTTTCAGACCCCGGTATAGGCCCGGACTTTTAATATGCAAGAAGAAGAAGAATTTATACCCAGCGTCCATTCTCTATCGATACTAAAAGAAAAGCAAAGAATACGGATTAGTCGTCAGATTTAGTCGAAAACAAGACGATTTTATGCAGTTTCGTTCCCCAACGAGTAAAAGTTATCCCCTTCACTACAATTGAAAACATCAATCCCAAAGAATAATGGAAGAATCTACGTTATTGATCATCAATCAAGAATTCTGTTGCTGATTTTATAATTCTCTCGTAATTTTTCTAGAGTGCAGTACTAAAATGTGAGCCTCCTTTCCAACTGTTGTGTGCTGGGGATGAGCGTCTAAGCACAACCTGAATTAAAAGTCCTTTCGTTTTAATTTTGATTATAATAATTAATTTATTTCCATTTTAAATGCCATAATGTCCTATTCTAGCTTACTTAACTGCCGTTATCCTTAGCTAACACTGAGATCCACACTTTGGCGTCCTGTGTGGTGAGTAGGTGCGCCAAAGTTGAGATCTGTTGATACTACCGATTCCAAAATCCAACCAGAAATAACCAGAAGGTGCTTTTCATGGACTTTTCTAGAGTCTACCATATTAATTTCTGAGACCTCCTTTCAACAACCCCCAATGCGACAAGGCCCCAACAATTTATTCATCCTCATCTGATTCTTTCACTGAAAATTAATTAGGCATTCACAAGGTCTTCTAAAATCCCTTTTAAATTTATGCCCAGCTAAATTGAGTATTTTTAGAGCTTAAAATACTCACTATATCAGGGGATAAAAGGAATTTTAGAAGACCTTGTGAATTGCCTAAATTTATGGTTTGTAAAACAAAAATTGTAGCGCCAGTTTTCTCTTGGAAATTATTGATAAATACCGTTTTCTTTTTCCAATAGAACACCGGTTGCAAAAGCTCTCTCCTCAGCATTTAAAGCGATTTTACTTTAAAAATAAATCCGATAAAATCCCTCGAAATCGGGAAAAATCCCCTAATTTAGCATCACCTTCTCAGCCACTGGAATATTTGGCATTGGAAATAAGAAGAAGCCAAATTTTGAAATAAAAACAAATTTATTAAAATGTCAAAAAGATAACACTAATAAAACGCGGTTCATTAAAATCTTGAGAAATTTCAAAATCTCTCAACATTGAATAAAAAAATTTATGCACCTAAAAATAATGTGCTGTAAAAAAATAAAATAAAAAATCTAAATCTTCCCATTTATTCGAAAAGCTTCTGAATCGGTCAGCCCTTCGAATTTTGATATGAGATTTTCGTCTATAAGAATCTCTTCGGAATACATTTCGACATTCGTTTCTGAGAATTCAGTGCATTTCACAATTTAAAGTTATTTTTATTTTTTCTCTAAATTTAGTTTCGAAGAAGATGTTTTCACTCAGATGCTTTCTTACACGGGCAGCCGGTTTTATGAAGTGCTGATTACTTATTTACGATTTTCTAATTATTTTCCTGCAGTTTTGTTTATAAATTCTGGAAAAATAAGCTTTGCACATGAAATCGTATAAAGAATTGCTTGTCCGTCCTTCATCTTCTGCTCTCCATTTTGAATGTCTGTTTATATTTGAAAGGAAATTCCTTAAATATTTTAAAAATCTATTCTTTTCAAAATGGTTAAAAGAGGGGTGAGTCATTGCAATTAATGTGCCCGAAGATGTGTTTTGATTGGTTTATATATATGCTCTTGTAGAGTACCAAGTCCTCATGAGTCATGGCATACACTGAGAAAAAAATCAACCATTTCAAGTTGAATTGACATGATAATTTTGAAAAATGGATTTAAATTGAAACCTTTGAACTAACCACAGACATAATTGAAATGACAAGATAATTCTAAAAATAAAAAAAAATTTCTAAAATACCCATAAAAGAAGAAATGTCAAAACAAATTTACTTAACGTTCAAAGAAAATGGCCACAGAGCCCTCTGCTGAACATAACCCCAAAAATAGACATCGGATGGACTTCATCCGATTTCGTCACTCCGTTTTCGTGACTGCTTTCGCAAAGCTTAAAAACATTTAAAACTATATATGTCACTCAGGAGCCGTTTCCATTTTGGCTCTTCTCACCACGGTCTTGGGTACCCACCAAAATGATCATTTTTCACTTAGGTACTCACCAAAAGTATTTCTCTCCCCCTTTTTTTTTGCCTGCCGAGTAACATCTCAAAAATTTCTAAACCTAAGAGCAGCGATAACATTTACTTAACGTCAAAGCAATATGGCCACAGAGCCCTCTGCTGAACATAACCAAATAGACATCGATGGACTTATCCGATGTTGGTCACTGCACGTATTATCGTGACTGCTATATCGCAAGCTTAAAAATTTAAAACTATATATGTCACTCAGAGCCGTCTTCCATTTTGCTCTTCTCACCGTCTTGGGTACCCACCAAAATGATCATTTCCTTAGGTACTCACCAAAAGTAATTTAATTACCCCTCATCGTTTTGCCTGCCGAGTAACATGTATTTCTAACTGGTCTGTCGTATACGTTCCGTATACGCAATTATTTTGACTGACATATGTATACTGACAAATATAATGAAAATGTTGACGATTTGTTCAGTATATTACAATTGTCTATTTATCAGTCTTATATGTCCATTTTATAAGTTAAAAATGTATAGATATATCACAACGAACGATAAAGGTAATTAAACATATTTCCTTTCAAATCAACCAAAAATCTTGTTGACTCAACCAATTTTCTGTTGAAATATTTTGTTCTGCTTGAAAATCAAAAGGACTGTGAATAACAATGGGCCCTTTTAAGAAAATCATGGTTACGTTCGCTAAGTGTATGCATTTACGAGTATGCTTTCGTATGCTCGGAGCTATCTGCTCGTATATCACAAAATCAACAAATAAAGATGAGACCACATTCTAGGGAAGAATTTTCCTCCACGAACTTTTTATATAGGTGGTCATGAAAGACACCATAAAGTTCTCCCAACACTATGTGATTAAAAATATTTTTACCACCTTTTGCGTACCCCAAAAAAATATCTTGTTGGATGTGCGAGCAGATAAGTCCGGTAAGTACGACGATATGGCGCCCGGATTGCTTAAATTTTTTGGCAATTGCATAAGTATATCTATGGAATACTGTGTTTTCTGTTGCATCGAAATTTCCATAAAAGGTTTTTCACATTGATCACTATAATCCACCTCATATTTTGTCTTTTTATTCATTTTTTTTATCACTTCGCTTGTCTAGAATCTCCTCAAGCTACCTTTAATCAATGGTTTTTGGTTTTAAGTTTCCTTAAAAAGAATTTCCGAAAGCAATTATTCTTTTATGAAGCCTTCAAGGCACTACTTCATCTCGAGTTACGTCAGTGAACGAACAAAAGCCATAACTTCTGCATGGAAAAATTTCAAAAAGAACAAATGCAAAGCAACAAAAAATTGCGACTGCACGCTTCTATGGACGTTGATTGATGAATTTCTTCACGCATATCTTGGCAAACAAATTTGTTTTGTTAACTTTAAACATTTTTCAAGTGCAACAGGTCAAATCGTGAGGTTCCAATGAGTGTAAATAATACTTACACAAGAAACCCCAGCATCTAGGCATTGGTTTCGCGCCCACGAGTGTCCATACTAAGAGCGCCTCTTTTAACCGAGAGGAGGGGGAACACTTGAAACCTGAAGTCAAGTAAAATGAAGTGAAGAAAGCAAAGAAAATAGAAAAAGACGCAAAAATTCCAGTTTGAAGTGAAAATTATCAACACTAACTGAGCAAGACCAAAGAAAATGTTTCTGGCAATTTTTCGCTTTGCTGAATCTTCATCGTGGATCATGCCGAATGCATGGAACAACATTAATTGTTGCACAATAGAAAATAAGAAGACAACAATAGACAATAACATTCAAGCGAAAATTTCGCGTTTTTTATTCGAAAATTTTAGCGGCTTTTTACTGCCATAGGTTTTTTGCAGAAATCCTCTATAAAAATACCTCACCGAGCGAGTTAAGAAAATGGGCTTCTCTTTAGGAATGCAACACTTGCGGTTGGTTTTTTTCTCTTTTTTTTTTAGTTTTTTCTTCAGTCAATTTCACTGTGTGAGATCTCTTTCTTTTCCTACTTTCGATTACACAACGCTTAGACGGTAACAACGAACATAAATGCGTAATGACGGATAATTACACTGTCAACACATGCACGACAGACGCTTCAAGAGTACGCGGAACTAAAAGAGTAATAACTTCAAAACGCAGTCTACATTTTTAAATGGCTTTCAAAAGGCTGAATTCATTTAAAACGAAGTACTTATTCTTTTGTTCCATTGCACCAGACTTTCTCTTATAATGTCACCAAGCTACATATGCCATAACATAAAATTTTATTGATGATTGGCATATTGAGTGAGTTCGATGGAAAAAGTCATCTATGAAACAGAGCGACATTTTCCATTTACAAAAAAAGGTAATTTCGTTCTCTTCTCAATTACATGTAATAGTGAAGTCTGAGGTTTTTGAAAAAAAAAAAAAAAATTATAATGAAGAAAAGGATACCTATTTGGCAAAAGTACCTTGGAAGTAGGAAAATCCAGTAGACATATAAAGAGATCCAACGTTTATAAATTGATATATGGGGATGTGCTCGAAATCAACTGCAAAATTGTCCTGAAAAGGGGCTCCCAAAGTGTGAGTAGATCAGTGAGGCAAACCTATTCGTAAACATTCATAATTCTGTGTGTGAATACGCTGTCGACTTCGCTGTGAGGTACTCTGATTTGCATTGACGATCCAGCAGTTATTTTGGAAGTGCATTACCAAAGTAATGCATTTTTTCATCGATGAAATAGTAATGCAAAATGGAATGCAAAGTAAATTGAACAAATTTGCATGGAGAGGTAATCGAAATGGTAATGTGTTGCCTAATATCCCAACGAGAAAATACGTAATACATGAACTTTGTAATTTAATGATTCATTTATAAGTTCAAAGAAGTGGAACTATGCATTACCAGTTTATCGGAATTGTAAGGAGTAGAAGATTTTTGTTATATTTTCTACCAACAACAACCAAATTGACATGTGCTTACAGTTTCAATTACAATGGTAATGCACGATTTTCCTAGGACATCGCTGTACAAAAATTCATTGCTAACGTAATGTAGTTATGTTGAATGTATAACTTATTTTTTCCCGTTGCAGTTGCCAATATTGCCTATAAGGTAAATGCGCCATTGTTTCTGTCCATCCCCGATAGTTTTAAATATTTTAAGCGAAAGTTTATATGAATAATCAAGAGCAAAAACGGTTGAAGATGGGTTAATCGGTGATAGCATTATTCGCCATGTTTATCGATATTATGGAAGATTAAGCCCTTTTACACTATTCAATTATTGACCATTTTCGGCCACGAGGAATCGAACTGCATCATTAGTTTTTTGAGTTACAATTACGGTTTCATACAAAAATTTCTTTTTGAAGTTTTTTACTCCAGTTTTTGGCGGATATCTGTGTTTGAGTTGAAGTTTGGTATTCTTAACTAACATCAAAGTGTGCTCTGAGATATGCCAAGTAATTCTTCTGGCAACACCGTTTTGATCAAATGCCGCATTAGGGAGCTAGGTATACCCATTTAAAACTCATAAATCATCTTTTGTTGTTTTGTTAGTATCTTTAAATATTTCGAAGCATACATCAGGGATTTTTCATATAAAAATATTTTAAAAAATAGATGATTTTTGAGCTTTTCCAACTTTAGTTGTTATACATGGCTCAAAAACTAAGGCTGAGAACACACCGGATCAAACGAAGCGAAACAAAACGTGTTCGTTTCCTTAGTCAAGAAAACCCCTTTTTTTCTTAGTGAAAAACGTTTCGTTTTGACTAATCTGGTGTGTTCGCTCTCATAAGACACAATGTACTGTTGTTTTTGAAAACGTTTTGTTCCGGTTTCGTTTCGTTTCGTTTGATCTGGTGTGTTCTCAGCCTAAGGCATCGATTGAAACAAGAAATATACCAAAGTAATGGGCAAGTCTTGTTCTTTTTGATAATACATAGGTATTTAATTTTTGTTCTTGTAACAGTTCTTGAGTTATTTATGAAAATGTGACCAACAAAGTCGTTTTTTTTTTCTATATCTCAGAAACTATTCCTTGGGAAAATATTTCAAATCAAGAAGAATTTTTTTAATGGTTTGATTTGCAGTCTTTTTCTATACGAACGGAGCTAGCGCGATCCAGTTTATTTTTTCTCCATAATATTTCACAACGTTTCAATTGAAGTTGACCTTGTCAAGCAAGAAAACCCCCCAATTTTGGCACTCATTTTGCCTTATCTATCATTGCGGCAGTTCATATCTGAACTCTGTCGCTCACTGCCTTCATCGCACTGAGCACTGCCTGACTGACTGTCGTTTGACCAATTTCAATGTTTCTTTTCTTTAATTATTTTTAAATTAGCTACGCTACAACTCGCTTCCGTGTTACGCTTTGAATCGTTGCCGGTTAAAGACAAAAAAAAAAGGAAACAAGTAAGGGTGTTATAGTCAGGCGACCTGACAAAGAATTACCCGACACGACACACGTGTTCAAATAATTTTAATATCAAGAGGTGTTTAAGACCATAAGGGGTCCCATATACCGACTTTTTTAGATTTCTTTATGAAAACGCCCCTTTGTCAACGCCCTTTTCCAATTTTTTTTGAATTCTTATCGGAGCTTAAATATACGCTCGAATTCTAAGTTTCATTGAAATATTGCGAAAAAGTCCGATTTTAAGGCAATTTTGGGATTTTTGTGACAGACCCTGTATGGAGGTACCCTTTAAAATGGCCCGTCAAGAAATTTTTTGGGAGGATGTTAAAAAGCTACAAAGGAAGCATAAGTGCCAAATTTCGTTCAAGTCCCATTTGAATTTCGGTGTAGGAGACAATTTTGAAAACCGCCCTTCTGCCACGCCCACTTTTTCAATTTTTGGAAATAACATTACTGCTTTAAATATATCAAATATCCAATTTCATCAAAATATGTTGAAAAACTTCGCTTTTAGAGCAGTTTTTGTGATTTTCGTAACAGACCCTAGTACTGGAGGTACCCCTAAAAATGGTCCGATCGGGTCCATTCTCGAACTTGTTCTTACTCATGTCCCCGTGAGCACGCATCCAAATTTTTCGAGATATCTCAACTCCTTCGAATAAGATAACTGCATACAAACAGACGGACAGACGGACGGACATGTCTAAATCGAATCTCCTGGTGACACTGATCATTTCTATATATATTTTGTATGGTCTATCTCGACTGGTTCTGGGTGTTACACACAACCACACAAACGCAATATACCCTTGACACAGAGTGTGTCGGGTATAAAAAATGGTGCAAAATAAAGCACGAACGTAAGTTGTGTTTTTCTTTGATTTCCGGTATTTTGCTTAAGTCGTCAGTTTTTTTTTTTTTCATAATTATCGATCATTTTAGTCCATTGTATTTACTACTTACATTTCATAGAACCATAAGCTTCCTTTTCCTTTCCGTTGCTACCCATAATTTTTCTCCCTTTTCTATGCTCAATTTGTTGCACGCATCGCATGCGACATGAGCTCGGCTCGAAGGGAAGAAGTAAACGGATCGATGATCATAATCATATCCGGGGATATCTGTAACAGGCTAAACGGTGCAATTAAACGGATGAGTATATTGTATCTTATTTTCTTGCAATACTCGTTATTTGAAAGTGTTGCTGAATGTTTTCGAAGAGATAAAGAAACACATTTAATACAATTTTTTTTTTTTTTTTTTTTTAACTCACCCATGCTGTTCTGTGTTTTTCAAAAGAAACTCTTTAAAGAGAAATGAAAAAACCACATCGCATGATTCACTGCAATCAAATTGAAGTGGCCATCGAAACGCATGGTATCGATTCCTGAAAGCATGGTCCATACAAGTGCATACATATCAAATTCAAGTGCATTTAAGTGCAATTAGTTTCGGGAATCGTTTTCATCAATTCGAATTGCTTTCGAAGTCATACAAAATTGCTTTTCTGTTTCTATTTCATTCAATCAATCTCGCGGCAACACTTGCTCTTCTCAGCCTATACAGGGAAGGTTCCATTCATAAAATTTTGTATGCAACTAGAGATGGAAAATTATCGATATTTATTTTCATTTGACGAATCATTGAAGGTATACGAGCATGGGCGAAATCCAGGCTAAGATAAATAAATAAATATTTTTACTTGAAAATAAAGTATTTTTAAACTTATGGCTCGATTTTCAAATAAATTCCATTCTAAAAGGGGAATGACCCCATCGTCCCCTGCCAAATACGCTGTTTAAGACGAATATAAAAATTACTCGTTCTGAAAAATGGAGATTTCTCCATTCGTACACGAGTTTAATCGCCCTTTGACTCCTACAAATTTTTTTATATGGAAATTTTTAGTATTGATGCAGCAAAATCCGGATATAAAGACCCTCAAGGGCCCGTCACAACTTGGTTTTTTCCATTGTAGAACATACGAAACGAAGCTTGAGTTTGCATTTTCGTCGCTTAAAACGATTCGTCCTTAAAAATAAGTACGCAAAGGATATTTGACGATTTTTAGCTCCCCCACGTAAGCGTATTTAAGCATAAATCAGACTCCCATATAAGCGAGCATAAGGTTTTTCAATTCTGTGATTATACCAGTGTACACCAGCCAAAGAAGTTCATTTTGGGTAATTGGCACATTTAATGACAAGTCAATCAGTTCCGATGGTAAAGTCGGTAGGTGTGAGAGGAATATTTTTCTGCTATTTCCCGGCCAAACTTCACACAAGAAACTAGAATGTCCCGCTAGGGCTTTTCGGACGTGAAAAAAATGTTGAATTTCGATGACGGCGGGGTCTCAAACGAAAGATACGATAAGATCATTGATCCGCACGAATTTGACTTCTAATGTAGATTAGCACTATTATAAATATACTGATAGGTTTCGAAGTTTTTAGTTTTAATTATATAGGTAAATAAAATTCGGTAAATTGGCGAATTGTAGCTAAAACAATTTTAGAAACTTTTATCACCATCACCGAAATTTCAGTGCACTCTCAATTGATTCTACATCCGATATATATATGATATATCGACAATCCGATAAGCCGCTATCATAACTAACACAACGCGATCGTTGAGTACATTGGAATATCAGCCTCCAGACACAATTTAAAAACTTTTATGAGCGACTTCCGATCGAACCTACTGGATAACTATTTTAAACGATCTTACACCAAATACTGCCCACATCAATATTAGCATAAACATGGAGACATTAAAATGCTATTAAAATCCATGGAAAGCGAGAAAACTGCGCCGAGCCTCAACGCAAACTGTGTTTATTAATCGACGAGACCGCAATGAATGGGTATCCCGTTTCCCGACTATCGGACGTGATCCATTCAAACAGAAGTCTATATATAAATATATTAACATAGATACATATACATATGTATGTATGTGCATATGAAGGTGCATAGAATTTTGTTGTTTGTTTGCTTGGCTCTCGTTCTTGAGTTCCACATGCCAATTGAAATCGTTAAAAATGCAACTGTGCGCTGCACTCGGCGACTTAATGGAAAAAGCAGGCATCTCACTTGTATTTGGCGCGCGACTTATGTATGTTGCCCGGCATCATCGCCATCATCGCCATCGCCATCACCATCGTCATGATGAGGATGGAAAAGGCACAGTACAATGAATTCGTTTTTGTTGTACATTTTATCGACTAAAAGCAGCAAGCTACTTTTTGCAGCAACGGCTCAACGTAATGCATTAGAATTCCGTATTCTTTTGGGGTCATTCATCTTTGGGTGCTGGAATTCGCTTAGCAATTGAATGGTTCGCATTGTGGGATTTCACTTTTGTCGCCTCTATGGAAAAATGTCATTTATGGAGGCGAAAAGTAATGCGATCTCTTGAGAAATTGAAATATTTTCGAACCGAAAATTCAAACTTGATAATGATCGGAACTGTTTTAGTGTTTTTGAAGTCCATTTCAACGAGAAATTTTATTCGGGAAACAGCTTGGACTGGTTTCTTGCGTCTATAATCTGCAAAGAATCTAAAATTGTCGCATTTCAACTTCCTGCTTGGAGAAAATATGTGCTCGAAAGAAGCAATTAAAGATGCCCGAACGCGAAAAAATAAGAAACAAGTAAACTCCATTAATCTACTAAACTATAATGACATGGCTGTGGATGGAAATGTCGATGGGGATATTGATGGTTGTTTTTATATATTTCGTTTTTTTTTTTTTTTGCTTTTTGGTGTCGTCGATATTGATATGTTCGAGTTGAAAAGCATTTGGCTTAGAAGATGGTGCAACCACAACGCTTCAAATCAAAGCATACATTTCATCAATCAATGTTTTTGTCTGTTTGGAGGCTGAGCACTTCAGTTTGCATCATTAAAGTTGACTTTTATACACAGTGAAGGCGTTTTGCGGAGATCAATTTATAAGAAAAAAAAAAATATATTGACAAGGATGAGTGGTTGAAATAAAATACACTTTCAAAATGTAGGAATAACAACAGAAAAAATAGTTACTAATGACTCCTATAATACTTCAAGATTTAACTCATTTTTTTTATGATAGAAATGATTTTTTTTTTTTTTTTTTTTTTTGTGGGAAACAATTAAGGTTACCAAGTCACAAAAACCCGATTAGCTTTTTACTTTCAAAATGTGCCTTACCATCGAAAATATTTGAAAGTTGTTTTAATGACTTTAAACTTTATATAATTTTTATAACATTTCTTTTTTTTGCATATCAGATTAATGACAGATTTTATCTGTGCCTGATGAGCTTTAAAAAGGTATGTTAAGATGATAATTATCCTGTTTGGATGCCAATCTTTATAGAATTAACTCCAAATAGTTGAGACAGCACACAATAATGGCGATTACGGTCGATTAGGGTTTGGATCCAAAAAACATATAGGTAAAGTGTGGATTAGGTTTCTATGGCTGCTGGGACCTTCTTCTTCTTGCGTATTTAAGTGTCCCGGCCTGAACCTGGGTCCGCAAATCGCGACCAGTTCCTCCATTTTGTTCTGTCGATTGCATCAGCCGTGGTAAGTTCTACAGCCTCTAGGTCCCATTTTATTGTGTCCATCCAACGCTGTTCCGGAAGTACTCGTTTTCTGCAACCTTGAATTTCCAGTGCGTTGTGCCTTTCTTTGTCAAAGTCTCCTCATTTGTTCTCAGGATGTGTCCATACCAGCGTAGCCTTGTTTCTCGCATTTCCCCAATAATCGGCGCATCTCCATAACGGCTACGGATGCCAACGTTTGGAACATCAACTGGCAGCTCGGACCTTAAAATTCTTAAAAGCTCCATAGGCTCTGGGAATATTTTCCACCTCTCCGTTCAGTTATTTGAACAAATCGTTGGATTGGTCTTAGATTTTCGATTGATTAAAGCCCTGAAACATAAAAACACAGAATATGACTTCGGAGTAAACTTTTTACTTTCATTTAAGGTGCTTCCCTACTTGGCAAGTAAATCGCAAGAATCGTTTTCTTCCTCTAAATGTTTCTATCAAGATCAATTTCGCTTGCTGAAAATGCTTTTTGATCAACTACACTTGAGAAGCGAAAGCAAAACACTTTTTAAATAATACTTTTATACTGAGCAATAGAAAATTTTTGAGTGCCCAGGGTTGTATCCGATTTTTTGGCTTTTCCTCGCCATTAGAAATAGACAAACATGGCTTTTTATGGCAATTAATTGTGAGTCCTGCTGATTGCAGCTTATTTTTCAGTGGGATCATGGATACCGACTTCGATTTAGGCTGTCGAATTTTTGGCAGATTTTTAAGATCAATATAGCCGTCTTCCTCTTACACTTTACGAAGCTGCAGCTTGTTTATTTACTTAGCTTAATTTTCAAGTATTTACTTCATACCTGAGTGTGGATTATTAGCTGGTAGAATCTTCTTAGCTTCTGTAATGGAGGACACCGGTGGAATTTAAATCTCCTCGTAACCGAAAAAATTTCTTCGAAAATCTCTCTTCAACCAAATTTGCACAAAATCTTTATTAAACACCCATTATCGTGTTCGTTTTTTTTTTATCGCTATCCCCATCTTACAACAAAATACAAAACAAAAGCACAAGAATGATAAAAGCAGGTCAGTTTTGCTAATGCACATTTAATGGCAACAAAATGCTCTATTATCAGTTGAAAAGGAAAAAACTTGTGACTGAAACTTCACGCTCTATCGTGAAAGTACAACACCCAAATCATAAAGCCCATACTAGAGATATGTTCGGCGAAAATATGACTTGACATTTGAGGTTAATGATGTGTGAAAGTATCGATGAACCATTCATTAACTTGCCTTTTTACATTAAGTTCAAAGTTGTTAAATTTTTCTGCAAAAAATAAATTTCACCAATAAAATCAAACTAAATGAAATTTAATTTCTTTTCAGACTTTCTTGGCGAAAATAACGCTGACTACTTTTCACGGATAGTTAGCCGCCTTTCTTGAACATATTTTTTTGGTAAGTTAAGTTCCAAGTTTATTACTCGTTACTTTTTATGATAGAGCGAGAAATGTAAAGATGACTATTTTATTAGTATTTTATTGAAATCACTGTGAATACCCCAAAGCACAAAAAATGGGATTGAATCATAAAGCTGGGGGGCATATTCCTTATGTGACAAACTTTACATTTAGTAAAATGTGCATTCCATTCCACTTTAAAATACCATTATGTACTATTGTGCTTAGAGTTTTGATTTCAGTTTTGTTTTATAGGTAATTCATGAGATATCCCTAAGAAGTCAGAACTGCTTGTACCTCCCTGCAGTTATTCCCGACTATTCACAAAATACCAGGACCACTCCCTCTCTTAATTTGCCAACCAATGCTTTAAACTGTTTTTATTAACATTTACTTGTCATTGAAAAATAACCACGCCCACATATAACTACTCCACGAGTAGACCTCCTGTGGTCAATAGAGGTTAATTGTCCTATATGTGCTGAACTACTCCACGCGTAGACCTCGAATGGTACGAATTGGTCTGATTGTTTAACTACTCTTCTTCTAGACCGCTTGCTGCTACTCAAGGTTTGTTCAATTCTCTTACATAAAATGCTCCAAACTTTGACTAGTCATATTTCGAGTAACCTCAGAGCCCTCCTTAATTGACCTCTTCATTATTGCAGGGCTGTGAATGTGGCAGACACTACATGCCAAATGAAAACAATGTTGCAGGGGTTTTAAAAATTTCAAAAATTTTCCTCTCTATGAATGCTAAATCTGTAAATGATAGCTGTTAAAAAGGGAAAACAAGACACACGACCAGAAAAGGGTTAAATGAAGTAAATCGAACTTCAATAACTCGAACTGAATAGGGTGGCGAATAGCGAATATTTCATATAAAATTTCGTTTCCCTAACTCGAAGTCTCTATAACTCGAACTATTTCTTTGGACAATGATGCTTCGAGCTATGGAAATTTCACTGTATATGAATTTTATATTTTTTTTATTTAAAAATACATCGGGACAGATATTGGTGGAAATTGTAAATCCTTAAAGGACTATATTACCAACCCATTAAAGACTTTCTAGTGGCACAAGCAATTGTTTATTTTTTCACTTACGGTAGGCTTTTCTGTGGAATTGCCCTAAAGGAATTCTTGTGCCATGTCTGTTGCGCCCCTCTCGATTCTCAGTGACAAATCAACCGAAAGGTCGGTTGTAAGGAAAGCCCCCTTCGCATCAAAAATTGTGAATACCCCCGGTGATTTATCTCGACTTTTTAAAAGCTTGAGTGTCTGTTGCATTTCTATAAGGGTATATAGTAGTTCTGTTTAATCCTACAGTCGACGAGTCCACGAGAAATGATAAAATCGGTGGGCTATGACTTTAGAGTAGAAGCTTATCGAAAAGAGTCGAGACTTTGAAAGAATCGAAGCAATAAATTAATGCGATATGCTGTTTCTCAATTCACACATTCAAGCCTATTAAAATGCATATCTGAAGATGGTTTTGCATTAATTCAATTCTATCTTGTTTATGCATGCGTTCGCCAGCTATTCAATATTATCAGATCTATTTTCAGCTGTAAACACGACCAAGAAAACCAGGCATAGAAAAATTATAAAACCGCAAGAAAAATAAACTCAAAGTTCAAGAGTTAATACGCTTCTTACTTTGGTTTTAAAAATTTTTTTCTTAAATTTTTATTTTAT
The DNA here is from genome assembly GCA_020466095.1 of Chlorops oryzae. Lineage (NCBI taxonomy): Eukaryota > Metazoa > Arthropoda > Insecta > Diptera > Chloropidae > Chlorops > Chlorops oryzae. The sequence goes on along the minus strand of CM035807.1, from coordinate 26,239,414 downwards.
TTTCTAACTTGGTTTTTTTTTGTGTGTGTGTGTGTAAGGCGCGCTCATGATGCGATCATCAACGCCTCAACGGAATGCTATTTTTAAAATAAAGTCCAAGTCTAATGGTCGGTCTTTGTGCACATCACAGTCTTGACCGGTTTCCTATGAACATTTTTGCGAAAGGAAGCCCGCAAGCGAGCGAAGCAGAGCAGAGCAGAGCCAAGTGAGCACTCGCGAGCTTGGCTCGTCGGCCAGTTGCGTTAATCTAACTTTGTTGTTAGTTGTTATGTGGCTTCAATGGCTTCAAGTTGTGGTAACAATAAAAAAATAAAAAAAAATAAAAACAACCCAAGCGAGATGCGAGAATTCATTGCTGCTGTACTTGATGAGTGCGGCGTTTGGGGTTTTGGGAATGCGAAGTCTGAATGCACCGAGGTCAGGGAACATTTATTGTAAACAAATATTTGTCGATGCTGAATAAACAAGAAAAAAAAAAACAGAAAAATGAAAAAGAAGAATGGAGAAAATTACAATTACAATTGAAAGATGGCCACGCTCGAAAATGTTGTTCCATTCTTCGCTGAATGTTGCATACACCACTGGCGATTTGGGTCTCCTCAGAGGGTTCAAGAGGCTGAGCACGTGGATTTTTCATTCATTCATTTTTTCTTTTTCTTTTAAATCACCGCACTTCAGGCATTAGTTTTCAATGCTTCCGATGTACTTAAATTTTGAAAATTTACGCTATTAATCTTAAGTACCTACGTGCAATCAATGTGTCCATGAAATACTTTAGGCACATTGCAGCAATTTTTTGTTAATCACGATCTTTTATCGCAACGAGTTTCTACCTTGGAGCGATGATTTTCTAGTTTGGGTTAGAAATGAAATTAGCCCTGAGTTCGTGCCTTCGTTTTGCACTTTTTTATTTTTGCTGCAATTTTCTTAAACTTATTTCGAAAATAGCTTAAATCGAAGGGATTCAGTTTTAGTGTTGGCTTAGGTGGAGAGCTATTGAATTGAACGCTTACGAGCAATTCGTCATGTAGTGATCACCTGAACCTTCTCCTGGAAAAAGATATAGGAATTCTCGTGCTATACATCATGCCATTGGTTAGGTAGTGTTTGTTTCAACTTCCATTGTAGCTTGGACATTAGAAGATGTATTCTAAGACTATTGAAATAGAGAAGCTTGGCTGTCGAAACATTTTCCATGACAATGTTCTTGAAATAATTCCGATGAAATACATTCTTTAATAATTTTTCTCTTTTTGTTCTAGGTATAAAAAAATTTTAATATTTGTATAGATGATACTCCCAGCACGTCTAAAATTCCAATTTTAAGAGAAAAATGGGTTTGTAGGCTAATATATTGTATATGTTTTAGCCTACTTACTATACATACTATACAGTATAAATGATATGGAACAGACAATCCTTTCAGATGTCTTATAAGTCCAATAAAAAATGGCTACAGTCGATAAGTTGCTGGTTGGTTGGTTGAAGTGGCTGCCACTTAGGCCGTTAATCGGCCCATTGTGATACCAAGGAGGTTTTCTTGTGTTTATCTCGATATATGTGCCCTGACATGCGATTTATTGAAAAACCATGCTAGCTTATACCATTACACTCCTTTCGCTGTCGACGGGATATTGACCGTCTGTGCTGGAATCAAGAGCATAGCACACATCCCCTACGCTATCCCAGAGCAGTCGATAAGTTATTCCGATATAATAACGATCAAGTGCATTAAATTATTGTTATCACTTTGTGTCATATCTAAAGGGCTGATTACACGATATGGCTACTGATCAAATGTTGGCTGTTCTGTTGTATACAAATTTTGTCTCAATCAAAACCAAATCGTGAATTACATACATTACGTAAGCATATGCATTTGGTCGCATTTGTTCACGTCGCTAACCAAATTTGTTTGCGATGATAAGATTTTTAGCCAAGATTGTGACCAATGGACCCGAAAAATGGCGGAGCATATTTTTAGGGACAAATGGCATATCGTGTAAAAACCAAACATACGACTAGCAGTCAAATGAGCATATGTACAAATTTCAACCAAATGAAAGCAGCCAAACGTGGGTCAGTAACCATATCGTGTAATCAGCCCTTTAGTCTTCATAGAGGATTTTTTGACTGAAAATTATATTCATGATTACATATAAAGCATAATATTATTTGTCCATAGAATTTTTGAAAAAAAATGGCTTGTGCAGATAGGTGCTGGTTTTCGAATGCCAAATATGTCTTCAAAATAGCGATCCCAATATTCAAAATTAAACTTGAACGAAATTGGCACTTATCACTTCCTTAATGCAGCCTTAAACATCCTTCCAAAAAATTTCCTTGATCGGTCCATTTTTAAGGGTACCTCCAGTACTAGGGTCTGTCACAAAAATCCCAAAACTGCCTTAAAATCGGACTTTTTCGAAATATTTTAAAGAAACTTAAAATTTGAGCGTATATTTAAGCCTCCGATTATAGTTCAACAAAAATGAGAAAAGTGGGCGTGGCAAAGGGGCAGTTTTCATAAAGAAATCTATCAAAAGTCGGTATATGGGGCCCCTTATGGTCTTAAACACCTCTTGATATTAAAAATTATTTGAACATGTGTGTCTGTGTCGGGTATTCTATTGTCAGGCTCGCCTGACTATAACACCCTTACTTGTTTTGGAACAAATTTTGTCCCAATCAAAACCAAATCGTGTAATTACCAAACATATGTAAGGCCATATGGCATTTGGTCGCATTTGTTCACGTCGCAACAAAACGTTTGTTTGCAATGTAACCATGTCGTGTAACACCCCAACCAAATCTCGATAGCAAATTTTTTTGCCAAATTGTGACCAAACTACTTTTGGACGCAAACGAAAAATGGCGGCATGCATATGTTTTGGGACAAATGGCGCATATCGTGTAAAAACCAAACATACGACTTGCAGCCAAATGAGCATATGTACCAAATTTCAACCAAATGAAAGCAGCCAAACGTGTGGTCAGCAACCATATCGTGTAATCAGCCCTTTAGTCTTCATTAGAGGAATTTTTTGACTGGAAAATTACTTCATGATATACATAAAAATAATTTATTTGTCATAGAATTTTTGAAGAATAAAATCCTTGTGATATATATGTAGGTCTTAAGGCATTCATATATGCTCAAATATTCTTCATAAATAGCGATCAAGTGTATTATAACAAGGGTTAGGCAATACGGCAACAACTTCAACTCGAACAAAATCAACATAAAATCGGCAATTGTCAAGCGAAACGGGAATGTCAAAAATCGGCTTAGTTATAATTGAACAAAAAATTTGAATTTCAAAAATCGGCTTAGTTATAAGTGAACAAAAATTTGAAAAATGTATACAAACAAATTTTGAGAAGTGTTTTTTTGAAATTCGAGTTTCAGAATAAAAAGTAACGTCAATGAAAATCGATGCAAAACACTGAAGTTTCGAAAACTTTATTTGTCAAAAATGAATAAGAACAAGCATGAATATCTATTGCATACACCTTTTTAAATACACCTTGAATAGCGATCGACTATTTTTATGAATATGAAAAATTGAATTTGAAAGCGAAGTTAATTCGACGAGAAGGGATTAAGAACATTTTATAAATAGAAAGATGCAGTAAATAGGCTATGTACATCATCATCAACATCATGTCTTAATAAATTTCATCATTTAACCCAAAAAATCACGAAGGCATAAATCAAAAATTAGCTTTACACCACTTAAGAAAATCAAGCCCGCTCTCTCCACATTCCTTTCTCTTCATTTTAACTTCCAAAGTGCATTAAAGAATTTTATCTAGCAAAGCATATTCTATCGCGCCACTTTCCAATTCCCCTAATTACGTTTATGGATGTAGACCTGCATAAAACACTTAAGCAGCTTCCGTGCGTATACTTCCGAAAATAAGGGAGATCAAAGACAGCCAGCATTCCATTTCCTCCGATGGAAAAGCCAACGTAAATTCGAAAATCGCTCCACATATTCACATCCCAAGGGAGAAACAAAGTCTATATATATATAACCTATGTATGTATGTATATGCCCAAACACTAGAGGCAAAGTCATAAGAAAAGGAAATGTCTGTGACTCCATTGCATTTCTATGAAAATCATTTCTATGTCGGTTCGTCTCTATGTCGGTTCGTCTGTTTGTCCGTCCGTCTGTTGGTCTGTTTGGAGACTTTTTTCGCTATGCTTGGCTAAAGCCGAAAGAGAAATGCGTAAGACACTTTTGTGTTTGTCGGCGAGAGTGACAGAAAAAAGCGTTTCAAATGTGCACAGCGATATTTCCTTTGACCATGGGACGCATGTGGGTCGAACTCTGTGATCTCCAGTACACAGTGCAGCACATTCCCTGGCCATGACAATTAAAACTCTCTCCACTTTTTTTTTGTCGACTGTAAATTTTTCCTTTTTATTGCTGTATATTTTTTTTATGCACCAATTACGTGGAAGCCAATTAATTTTTTATTTTTTTATGATTTTTTTCCTTTAAGAAAAACCACTTCCAGGTGCACTTAAAGCGCCCTGGGCAACACGAATTGACCCGACATCGTAATTAATTAGCTGACCTTCTTGAGCGTAAAGAATGAAATTTCAGCTTCTGAAGAGATTTTTTCCCCCCCTTTACCTTTCTTTATTTCTCATGCGTGAATACAAAAAAAAAAAAAAAAAAATGCCTTCTCACCATCTTCAGCTCAGGCACTTCATCGGCAGCATGAAAATTTTCCATTAAATTCCATTGCACGCAATCTCTTATTACTTTTGAATCCGATTGGAATTTACAGTGAAAACTCTCGCTCTGCTCTTCGAATAAAAATATTTTTCTTACATTTTCATTTTCTCCTCTCAAATGTGCTCCACATTCCGTCTCCAATTGTGACTGTTCGTATATCGAAGTCTTGACTGTAATTTTTAATTGCATCGAAAAGCAAACATTCGAAAAATTTTTTTCTCTCATGCATTTGGAAAATCAAAAGAATACATCGTCTTGAGCACGTTTCTTAATAAGTTCACACCCAACCTTCCACCGGTAAATCCTCGCCCCACACACACGCACACACACATGCACTTCTGCGCACCTCTTGATTTCTGCCCAGTTCGATGACCTTGCTCTAAGTGTTAATCAAAGAAAAAATGTGTAGACAATAAGCACAAAGCTGTGAGAATTTTTACGATGATGGCCTCAATTGGATGATTTGAGCGTGGAATATAGACGTTTAGAATATCATCTTTTGGGATAAGCGTGAGTTAGAGATTTTGATAAGGTTTTTGTCTAGACTCTAGACTCTCTAGAGAGCAGCTCCGATGAGAAAATGTGCATAAATAAACAATTCCGATGATCGTTTTAACTGTATTTTACTCGATAAGCGATTAATCCGCAGAGCAAAATGAAAGCTGAAAAAGAAAATTAAAAACTCATTTAAGCGGTCCCCTCCCGCCGCCCGAAAATCTAACAATAACCTGCGTTAGTGTGTTAATTCGAACACTTTTTATTCGAATACCACCATTTTTTTTTTTTTTGTTTTTTTCGTGTCGGAGTCTTTAAAGCACCTGTTATCGAGGCTGGGCTAAGGTCTATGGGTGTATGATTTATTATTTTGTTTCGAAAATCTGTCGAGGGTTAAAGGCATAAAAAGTTTCAAAGTTTTTACATAACCGTTTTTTCATGTTTTCAATTAACGTCGAATCCGTAAATTTACCGTTCATCAAAATTCAATGGGTAATTTGTTAATTCGAATGAATAAATTGATTAGAGGCTTTATTATTGATTTTTTTTCTTTTATTCCCTTTTGCCCCTTGGTGTTATGTAATTTACGGTTTCTAAGTCGTAACATCTTTGCATTGCCCTTTGTTTAATTAATTTATTTATGCAAGTTTATACATGCAAGTTTTTATTAAGTTTTCTCGGTCATTCGGTCATTTAGTAATAAGAGGCGAGCGGAATTTCGAAGGGGGCCCAAAAATTGCTTAGCGGCTCAGTTCGAAACATCTAAAGAAAACCCCTTCCTGGGCCCGAAATTTCTGTCTATGGATCTTCGGATCTTTTAGTGATTCATAATGTCCTGATCCGAGCCGATATTGCGGGTGGTTTTGGGAAAATTGGAATACTAGTGTAGCATGGCGGGGCTTGTTGAGCAATTTTTTACCCAAGCGGATGTACGTAAGTAGCTCCTCAACAATAAGTCTCAATGAGTTTTTATGCAACCTGATGGACTACAAAGCTACCCTATTATACTGTGTCTATAGAAATTTGTTTAGTTTTAGTCCCATTTTTGAACTATACCCCTCCAGGATCAAAAAGTCAAGCTTGCACAATTTTCACCACTCTCAGGGAAAGTTAAGCAAGGGCATGGGCCAAGTTGAGTCCTTGGAATTTCAAGTAAAACTATGGGTTCAATTAACTGGAAATGAAATAAACTAACTGTTTGACAATTATCTCTTTATAGTCTTTTAGTGAAAAAACAATAGAGCTTAATAGTGGCATTCAAGCAGGTGTGTAATTTTTGCACCCTCGCAAATTTTGCGTTTGTGCAAATTTGTTTGTATGGAAAAACAATTCCGCGGACGGGCAAATATTGCACATCGATTTTGATGGGAAAAATTTGACCCATGTTATCGCACAAGTTTTGCACTCGTTCTTCGCAGGGTCGTTCATTACAAAAGGGCAAAATTTGCAGGTGCAATAAGTTGCACACTTCAATTTACACAGCTGCTTGAATACCACTACTGCAACTTTCTTTACAAATTTGACTTAATTTAAACACTGACTACGCCTTGCCATCGGAACCGCTTTTTGTACCGATTACCTATAAAGAGACTTTTTTACCCTAAAGAGACGAGAAAACCCCGTCAATGTCTTTCTTCTTCCTTCGATTGACACTGCGACGCATTTTGTTTTTTGCGTGTTTCTGAAAAATGAGAAATTTTGAGTTGTGTCTCCTTAGAAGAGGGTGTGCGATATGATCTTAGAAATTTAATCTTCATTATCACTGTTGCGATTTTCACTAGCGAATCCTACAGTTGCTCAACTAGCCCCGCCAAAAACTTGGGTTTTTCAGACAATACTAAATCTGGAACAAGGTTTTGGTAATCTTAAGAGTTGACCGTCAGAGTTTCTTCCCCCATGCCACCGCTTCTGATTGTTGCAGCTATTACAAAATCACTTAAAAAACTTTTAAATGAATTTAAATCGTCATTTTAAAATGCAGTAAGGCGAAAAAACCTATAAAAAATAAAAAAGTGTAAAAAGAAAAATTTACATTTTGATTTATTTTGTATTCAATTTAATGCAGCGAGTCTATTGTGCGACTATAGTAAAATAAATAAATAAATAAAAGATTAATGCGATGCCAATAAATACCGTTCAAGGTGAAAGTTACTCACAACGCGAGCAACCTACCTTCCCGAGCTCCGGCTTCGGCGTTTTTCGAATAAAATCCAAATTTGCGGTATAAATTGACGATGGCTGGTGCTACTGCATTCCATGCTGCCATGTGGCTGATAAAAATAAAAAGGAAAATTATCTAAAATCGAAATTATTGAGAAAGGCTCACACATTTCGACGCAAAGTTATGCGCCTTTTTGCAGAGTTCATCGAAGTTGAATGCGTGATAAAAATTCATTCAGAAATATTTTCGCTAATTGAGGCTCATTTACATTTTTTTCGTTGCAGCTTGATCTTTTTGGTATTGAATTCAAATAAGTACTAAGCATGAAAGCTATGGAGTAAGCCATTGAGCAAGGCTCCGATGTACTCAGAATTCCTGTAGAGGCATAAGAGTGATAATACTTTCTATTGGGGGTCTTCGAAAGTGGGTCAGTTGCGACTATTTATCTTCGAAAATGGAATGATTATTTAAAATCACCTTTTCGAGGACCGAGGGATGAGGGCCTAATTCAGCAGTGTTGCGTTTCAAGTTGATAGTCTCGCTCTCGGTGTTGTGGGAGGAATTTAAAAGCCAATCGAAGGGACGAAATTCTGTTTATTTATAAATGTTAATCCATGTTGGTTGGTTCGTGTGGCTGCCACCAAGGGTGACACACTTAAGCCTCACATGAGCCTGTTGTGATACAACGAAAAATGGGGACATGAAGAAGAACAGAAACAGCAAAAAAAAACGACACAACTAACATCCACACCCGAGCTGGTAGTTAGAGCCAGTTAATCACTGTGGTTAAAGTTACAGTGAAACCTCTCATTAGTTTGGCTACTGTTTTCTTGGAATAAATAGAACCAATGGCCAACTATTTCGACTTCATTTCCATTAAAAATGAACCTTGCACAATCAAAAATCATTTTTAGTTGATTAAAAAAATGTTCTGACGTTGTTCTATAGTACGCAGCCTTAAAATAACTACAGTTGAGCTCCATCGGCAGAAAAAATCTCCGAAAATATAAGGCACTCCAACTAACCTAAAGAAAATAGAGCCTCCTCCAAAGCATCGCCTCGAAATGGACAAATTATAGAAGAAATTTTGCAAAAAAAAAAAGTCGCTTTAAAATGCCGCTTTAAGCGAAACTTGACTCAACTTCAAGACTTCGACGGCATCTTAAAAGCAAAGTAACCCCCGAACTAACCGGCAAGAGTGTAGCGCAAATGTTTCTGCTCCAATGAAGCGTTCGATTGACAGTTTTACTGCAGAAATAGTTGCTCGCTATACGGATAAATACACACTTGCCGAGTAGAACATTGAAAGCGAAGCAGAATGAAAGAATTAAATGAAATGAAATAGCAATTTCTTTGCTTTCCTTGAAGAAATGACAACTGACAAGTCAAGAAATCCGTTCGAAATGAACACGCAATTTACGGTTGCAATCAAACAAGTTCTCCTGAGCCGACAGTCGGCCGTGGTGTGGCTCCTGCCGTCTCCATAGAATGTTGTTGGAAATGCATTGACACAAATCTTAAGCACCAAAAAGTTTTGCTACGAAAGAGTTAAGAGACACGATTAGAATTGCAGTCTTTCTCATTTTTCTTTCTTTTTTGAGGCAAAAATGCTAATCAATTCGGCAAGTCATGCAACGTTGGATATTATTTCTCGCATGACATTTTTATTTGCTATTCTTGAATGAGCTTCAATTCTCTTGAGGTGCATTAGTGTCTGTGAAGGCTCATAAATTGCAGTCTCTCGATATGTCAATTAAATATTCTTTTGCGAGAAAAAAAAAAAAATAAATAAAAATAAAGACCGAGAAATATGGAAGTCCTACTTTTGAAGGCAAGGCTTTTTCTTTTGCATTCAAGATTGCATATGATGATTATGACAGATACGAGTATTTCAATTTTCCTCTAACGTAAATTTCAAATTTGATTGGTACTCTTCGCGAAACTGTAGCCATCTTACAGTGGGGGATTCTATTAAATATATTCGAAGATATTTCCCGTAAAGACTTCGGCTTTATTGCCTATAAATCAATTTAGAAATAAAAAAAATTATAAAAAAATTTGAGTTCAAGATGAAGGTTGAAAAGAGCCACGCAAAAGGTCCTAGAGAACAATTTGAGCAGAGACTACTTACTGCTGCCTTTCGAATTGAAAGTCTGAGGTGCATCAAATGAAACCTCTCCAATAATATTATCAAAAGACTGATCATATCTTGGTTTCTTTAAATATCACATTTTGTTGAGGCCTGCAGTGAGAAATCCCAGATAAAAATGTTTTTTTCTTGGGACCCATTTTTGTATTGGAAAAAGTGAGACCTAAAGAAAACGGTACTTCGCTAATCGAGGCTTTTGAGAAAGTCTAGGTCTTGTAAAAACTAACCTATTTCCCTGGCATCCATTGGTATCTCTTTAACCTTGCCTTTCTCCTGTCCATGGTCATTTATTTTGAACAGAAATCGCCCAATCGATATGTCACTTTGACAAATAACATTCAAGAACCATATTATAATTCCATATTCAGAACAAGCTGTTAACCTTTCACCACTTAAGATGCAATTTAAATATTCACGTTAACATTGCTTACTCGCATCGCGTACTTCAATCTATTGGCCTACTTATTGCTCAGACTGGCTTTCATTGCAAAAAAAAAAAAAACCAAGAAAATAGAAGAAAACTGGTCCCATTTGGAAAAAGCCTTAAACGAATTTCGCGTTGTTGCTTTTTTTTTTACTCCAGCCCACATCCAATCTAAATGACTGCAGCATGCTAGGAATAGGAATACGGCGTAATTATTGGCATACCAATGAACGCGCATGCGCCAATTCCTTAAGAGAATATAATTTTTCCAGCTTCCAAAGGCCACTCTTCGGTCTAGATGTGACACACTTTTTCCAATTTTGTGTTGTTGTTGTTGTTGTCTTTCTTTCCATTTTACCACGCTCCTGCGTCGTCTACTGTTAAATGTTCAAATGACTACGGGTTTTCAAACGAAATTTATGGTCAACCCATAAACCAGGAACTGAAATGGCTTTCTGCTGCATCGGAGCATCTGTTGTGGTTTCTGTTTTTTATTCTTCGTTGCATTTTTTCCACCCAACGCTTTTGCTTGTACTGCTAGAAGCTCAATAATTTAGGCCGTTAGATTGGTAAGCTGTTCCTTCCATTCAAGTCAGCGAGAGATACACTTGAATTCTTTGGCTTATTGGTGCAGTGGGTTTGCTTATTCCAAAAGTGTCCGTTTTGTTCAAAGTCCACGTTGCAGTTCCGCTTTTGCTCTTTTGCTTTTGTCAGCTCCAAGCGCGCTCGCTGTTGGCCATTGGAAAAGAACTGGTTCTTTATGGAGTTGAAAAAACAAAGATGGAAAACGTTATACGCTGTCTGGCGAGTTGAAGTCGTGATTCCATTTTTCTTTTGTACCGATGACATTTTAAAAGAATCGAAATGGGATTTATTAATTTGAAAGGCATGGGCAGAATCATTTACCAGGCTGTAAGAAAACTAAAAAGTCACTTTGAAATGGTCTCTCGATTTGGACAAAAGGGAACAGTTTCGACTTTTTATTTCAATTTTTATTTTTATATTTTTGTTTTAATTCCAATAATTTCAGTTTTTTAACCTCTCAACATTATATCCAAGACATTATCGAAGTTATCAATATATTTGTAAGTTGCAGTATCACTCTCTCAATCATGCCAATCAGACACTCAACATATAATCTTACTATGATTTATAAAGATATTTTTACATATTTTCTTAAGCTGAAATTGTAAGGTTTCTTGAAATAAATCATTATTATCATCATCATCATCATAACCATCATCGTTATCAACACTATATCCAAGACTTTGGAACCCGAAATTTGGAAAAAGTCTTTCAGTGACTTTAAAGTAGAGTATGGTAGCCCAGCCCGAAAGGTGGGAGTTTTGTTTTGCGGCCACCGTATTGGCAAAAGTTCACTACGCAAAGAGAACCGCGGACCGAACTGGTAAACAATTTAAAGCCTTCCCAAGAGGTAAGAGCCCGGGCTAATGGAAATTACTCTATCATCTTTATAAAGGCTTTTTTAGCCCTCTTCAGTGGACGTCTTAGTCTAACAGACACCGCAAAACAGAAATTCTTCAGCTGCAGAGGGTTATTGTCCGTTAAAAAAATCCTTTTAAGAGGTGGTTTCTTCAAAGAAGCAAGACCAAGAAAGGAAAGGAAAGAATAATATACATCGAAAAAAGTTTGAGTGCTTTTAAGCAGGAATCTCCTTTATCCAGCGATACAATGAACTTTTAATAGCTTTGCAATCTTAACTCGGTAGTTCTAAGAACTTCTTGTGTCACTATTCGATAGATAAAACTTAATTTATTCGGGCCTTATTAGTTCAAAAATGAAGTGCGCTCTCCAATCTTTTTTGATGATTTTCCGGAAAATGTGAAATAAATAGCTCTACCGTATGGCGTATGTGGGTTAGTTTTGGATTAAGTACATAAAAAGTAAGAAATCATGGCAATTTGCATACGCCGAAATGGATAAATGTCCATGTTCTAGCTAAAAATTTTGCCCATAAATTTTTTTCCGTTCGACAATGGATCGGGCATCGGGCAAGAGCGAGCAGTCCGCCAATATTGCTTCAGGTAGATATTGTTCCCCCCATAATTACTTTTAACCTTTTAAAAAATTCTGTTAAGCCGAGAATTTGAGTTCATGCCTTACACACACACATACACACCCCACCACAGAACACGATCCAAGCTTCTTTCGCTTGCATTTCGCTCTCTTGCTCTAGCATGCAACACGAGAGCAGCAGCATGAAAAGTTGCATGCAGCTCGAACCTGGGTCTTTCAGTTGCGTCTTATCGATTCTCCGTCTATAGCAAATGTCAAATTTACCGTATTTTTTCGACATTCATGGCTTATACTCGCATGTATTTATGTGTATGTGCCGTCTGGTCCGGCATTCACTCTTAATTAGATTGAACCGAAGAGGTTGTCTTCTTGCGGTACATGCAACAGCTTCAATGGATATTAAAAAAGAAAAAAGCTTACAACCAACGGTGTTTTTTTTTTTTTTTGCTCTGGTCTTTTTACTTTGTTTTCCTTTATATTTCTTAAGCGAACCCGACACGGTACTGAATTCAGTACTGAACGCTATATGTGTATTAGTGAAATAGATGTGTATGCGTCTCACTTACAACGAGGGAAGCGATTCAGTACGCAAAATCCAAATCGTTTTGATTTTCCGTATTGAATAGCTGAATTCAGTAACGCGTATGCGCGACATACTGAATTCAGTAACTGAATTCATTTGAGAGAAAATTTTACGGCGAGACGACGTGATGGCGGACAACGATGATAAATCATTTATTTTGGAATTCATTGAATTTTATATAAATTAGTATGAGCAAATTCCTTCCTTTTTTTTTAGCCAATTTTTCATCCAAATCCTTTTTTTGTTTTTTTGTTTTTCGTTTTCCTTTTTTTTTAATGCCACTACAACAGCCGCCAAAATTATTTTGTCCGCGTTTGACATCGTCGTCTGCACTCGTTGAAAACAAGCGACAAATAATGAAGTATACTTAATTCAGTAACGTGTCGACGCAAACATACTGAACACGTACGTATGAATTCAGTAGGCTATTCAGTACCGTGTCGGGTTCGCTTTATGCTTTTCGAAAAACCTGTTTTTCCAGCTATGACCTTCGGTCGAATTGAATGCGTAGTTCTCTGGAGTGTTTTCCTCTTCGCAATTTATTTCTTGACGACTGAGAACTAAAACACTCAAAGAAGCTTACGGATTTTAAGTCAACAGAACAGCAGAGAGTTGATAAGTACTTTTTTTCTTTCTTTCTTCCTTTTATTTGTTTTTCTTACAATTAAGTAAGTGCTTTAATTTTTTTGCGAAGAGCTGAGTTCTCTGGCGGATAAAATGTCGAAGTGGAAATAACCCGGAGAGAAAATACTTTCAAATAGTTTTTCTTATTTTAATTTGATTAAAAAGTCGAGGGGAAAATTGGAAATTAAAACGAGGGAGTCGTGTTTATTTCATGTAATTTAACCCATGTTGAACTGGTGCACCATGGTGGTTCGATTTTGAACAAACAATGAACCAAATCGATGCTTCATCCTCTTCAATCCAGTTTAAACTTTTTGATAGCTTAGACTTTCAAATGATTATCTTCAGAAGAATTTAAATCAAGCTTATTCATTTTATATGGAAATCTTTGAAAAAATCGAATATAACAAAGGTATTTGGTTGAGCTAAATTGGCAAGAGACTAAAAGAATATATTCCAGAATTAAAACCAGTGGCAGATTAACCATATAGGCAACATATAGGGCGGAAAATTCTGACCGTTTACACTAGATAAAAAATTAGGCGGAAAAATCGCAACTGCATAGGGCGGCAAATTGTCTAACCTGCGACTGATAAAAACTTTCGAATTTCTTAAACCGAGTTGAAGACTGCGAACTGTACTAAACGCTATGGAATGACTTACTAGGTGATAGGAGTGACAATTTTGAAGGTTCTTGGAGCAACTTTTTGTTTTTTCAAAAAATTATTTACGGTCCATATTGTTGAGACTCCCAAAAACCACGTTCTTTCAATTTAAAACGCTTGAAAGACTTCCAAAAGGTGGTCTATGCTTTGCGCTCATGTTTTTATTCTTTTTTATTTTATTTTTTTTCAAACTTCTTTAATTTTTTTGCTGCATTTTTATTATTTTTTTGGTACGTCTAGCTACCGTCGTAATAAACACATTTGAGCTAACGAGTCGCATTGGATTCGGATTTCGCCTTTTCGGATTTTCCCATACCTGTCACGCATGTAACGAATGAAAATTTATTTTCTGGCTGGCAATATTTTTCAGCATTTTTATGTATTTGTTTTTTTTTTTCATTTTATTCTTTTATTTTCCTCTGAGCTGCATTAAATAACAATTATGCAAAATGCCAATCGCGCTGAATTCAATTCCAAAAACGTGAGCAAAAATTCACCCAAAGAACGCAATACATTTTTTTTTAAACTACCAAAAAAGTATGAAAAAAAAAGCTGATTAATCTTTTAGCTGATTAAGCTTTTAGCCAAAAACCGTCTTAGAGTTACAAAATTTTTATTTTAATCGCTTCCAGGTAGTTGAGCTCATTTATTTGGATTTATGACCAAAAATTGTACTTGAATGGCCAACGAGTTGCGTTAGACCGACTGCTCGCCGCTGACCGCTCGCTTTGGGCACAATTACTCAATTCGGGTTATTTGCAGGCAACTTGTTCTTTTGTAATCTAGAATGCTTTAAGCACGAATTGACCACATTCGATTCAGCAGAAAGATTGAAAGAACGCAAAGACAGGAGATTAACATGTTCCGTCAACCGCTAAGCGGAATTAACCAGCGAAACTATGCCACAAAAGCGTGTGCACAATTGCGAAATTGATTGATGCCTAAGCTTTATATTAGCAATTAAATTGCGAAATAGGAGGCCCAATAAAACACTAAAGCCATGCTTGCACTTGTTGGCAATCAAACAGATGAAGTCATCTCAATTTCTCATTTTATTTCACTTTCATTGGCAACACTCTTTATTATTTCCATTCATTTTGCCACTATCTCAGGCGTTATTTGACGACGGTCAACCAATTTGAAGCCTGCATTTGAAAAAAACCCCTGGAAAAGACAAATATTGATTTTATGATGTTTCTTTCGGTTTCGTGAGTGTCTCGACTTAATTGTCTCACTTGTTGGACGTATTGCGGTGCTTGCGCACTTGACGTCAAATTAAAAAACGTTAATCATTCATGCTGTGTTGATAATCGTGCCACATCAAGGTCAGTGAGTCCAAGCAGCATTTTCATTTTCGAATCGCCAACGGTGTTCGTTGTGTAACCAACTAATGAACGATCTCAGGCTTAAGAGACCTGCTTGCGTGGCCCCTGCAAGCTGTTAATGGACAATTTGAGAGTTAAGCTTAATATTCACACTTCATAAATCTTTATCTCGTAAAACGAAATAAGCGTAACAAAAGAATTGTTTTCATAAACTCAAGCCAAGGCTGTTACCAATTTATTCTTGTTGACTTTTAAATAAATATTATTTTGAAGAACAAAAAAAATACTTATACAAAAATAACAAATGTCAACATGTTCTTATTTGTTTTCATAATTTAATTTAATTTAATTTAATTTAATTTAATTTAATTTAATTTAATTTAATTTAATTTAATTTAATTTAATTTAATTTAATTTAATTTAATTTAATTTAATTTAATTTAATTTAATTTAATTTAATTTAATTTAATTTAATTTAATTTAATTTAATTTAATTTAATTTAATTTAATTTAATTTAATTTAATTTAATTTAATTTAATTTAATTTAATTTAATTTAATTTAATTTAATTTAATTTAATTTAATTTAAATTTAATTTAATTTAATTTAATTTAATTTAATTTAATTTAATTTAATTTAATTTAATTTAATTTAATTTAATTTAATTTAATTTAATTTAATTTAATTTAATTTAATTTAATTTAATTTAATTTAATTTAATTTAATTTAATTTAATTTAATTTAATTTAATTTAATTTAATTTAATTTAATTTAATTTAATTTAATTTAATTTAATTTAATTTAATTTAATTTAATTTAATTTAATTTAATTTAATTTAATTTAATTTAATTTAATTTAATTTAAATTTAATTTAATTTAATTTATTTAATTTAATTTAATTTAATTTAATTTAATTTAATTATTAATTTAATTTAATTTAATTTAATTTAATTTAATTTAATTTAATTTAATTTAATTTAATTTAATTTAATTTAATTTAATTTAATTTAATTTAATTTAATTTAATTATTTAATTTAATTTAATTTAATTTAATTTAATTTAATTTAATTTAATTTAATTTAATTATTAATTTAATTTAATTTAATTTAATTTAATTTAATTTAATTTAATTTAATTTAATTTAATTTAATTTAATTTAATTTAATTTAATTTAATTTATAATTTAATTTAATTTAATTTAATTTAATTTAATTTAATTTAATTTAATTTAATTTAATTTAATTTAATTTAATAATTTAATTTAATTTAATTTAATTTAATTTATTTAATTTAATTTAATTTAGTTTTGTTTTATTTGGTTAATTTAATTTAGTTTTGTTTTATTTGGTTAATTTAATTTAGTTTTGTTTTATTTGGTTAAATTTATTTTATTTTATTTTATTTGGTTAATTTTATTTTATTTTATTTTATTTTATTTGGTTAATTTTATTTTATTTTATTTTATTTGGTTAATTTATTTTATTTTATTTTATTTGGTTAATTTAATTTAATTTTATTTTATTTGGTTAATTTATTTTATTTTATTTGGTTAATTTAATTTTATTTTATTTGGTAAATTTAATTTTTCTTTTTATCTCTAACAAATTAGAATCTCTTGGAATCTTAAAGGGCTGATAACACGATATGGATTCTGACCACACGTTTGGCTGCTTTCGTTTGTTTAAAACTTGGTACATACGCTCATTTGGCTGCAAGTCGTATGTTTGGTTTTTACACGATATGCGCCATTTGTCCCAAAACATATGCATGCCGCCATTTTTCGTTTGCGTCCAAAAATAATTTGGTCACAATTTGGCAAAAAAAAATTGCTATCGAGATTTGGTTGGGGTGTTACACGACATGGCTACATTTCAAACAAACGTTTGGTTGCGACGTGAACAAATGCGACCAAATGGCATATCGCCATACGTATGTCTTGTAATTGCACGATTTGGTTTCGATTAGGACAAAATTTGTTCCAAAAACAGCCAAAATTTGGTCAGTAACCATATCGTGTAATCAGCCCTTGAGGCTTGTTCGACTGCTAGCATAAGTCATATATAAAGCTACAAACAAAGCATCCGTCTCTATATTAAGGACATTCCTGTCAACTATCCGCTTTATTTAACGTCCTTGAGTACACCTCTACTACATTGACCACAGCTGTGCAATTTGAATAATCTCAATTCAATTGTATTCTCATTAAGTTCAAACACCAGCTGCCGGCTTTTTTCAAGAACTCGTTCACCTTTTCTTGATAAAAATTTAAGTCTTTACGTCACTTAACCTGCCACCTGCATTAACTTATTGGTGATTTTAGACTATTGGCTTTACTTTTTCGACATTAAGTCACATCTTTTTTTTTGTATTAAATTTATTTTATTAGAATTTAAACTGCATTTTCATGCTCAGATCTATTATGCACTTTTGAATTTATTGCCTTAAAGTCTTTTTTCTTGAACATATAATTTAAGTGGTCACCTTTTTTTTTATGGCCGTTAGATTTTCCAATGAATGGGTTTATAATTGCCGTCTTTGCGGTTGGGTTCTCTTAAAGTTTGAGTAAAACTTTCGCTTTGTAATTTATTTTCTCAAGAAAACTGATCTTAGATTGCGTTTGAGTAGAAATTAATGGACATCAACTTGAATTCTATCTTTTGTTTTCTGAGGTTTTTAGCTTGTTTACAAAATTTTTAATACTTTTATTTATTTCTGTTTTTCAGGAAGTTTGGAATGGGAGAACATTGAAATCGTGATTTGAAGGTGAGTCAATAGTTTTTTTTTTTCTTTGTCTCAAATTTAAATTTTAAATATGAGAAGTAAGAGTTTAGTTTGTCAAAGAAAATCGGTAAGCTTCGACCGAACCTAACTCAATTTAATGAATAGAAAAAAATAAGGAAAGTTTGACTTTAAAGATTGAGCTTAGTTAATTTACATTCTGTCACATCTAACAAAGGCTTTAGGTTTTTTGAAGTCGAGATCAACATATTAGGACTTAAATTCTTAATTTTCCATGTCTAAGTTAATGCGGATTTGCTCTTATGTATAAAATTTAATGATTTTTTGGTGATAAAATATAAATTTAGAAAATATTTAAAATATTTTTTCTCTTTTTTCTGCTACACAGAGAAAAAAATCAACCAGAAAACTGGTTAAATCAAAAGGAAAAACATACAAAACGACTTCAACAAGGAATATTTTTAATTTTAACAATTTTTCTTGTTGAAAAAAATAAAGATTTTCCTTTTTGAATCAACTACATTTCAGGTTGAATTGACATGATAATTTTCATGGACTTCATCCGACTTCGTCACTCCGTTGTCGTCATATTTGACGCTCAAATACTAATAATATGTCTACTCAGATGAAGACGATTTCTTATATTCGCTCTTTTAAAGCTGAAAGAGATTGTACCGAACAAAAGAAATTAATTACACTAAGGTATCCAAAAGTATTTCTTCTCTCACTCTAAAATTTTTGTCTGAGTCAACCATTCTTTCTAACTGCGGAATTGTCCGCTCAAAATCATAAGTGACATGTATAGTAACATATGCCTTCACAATGCTTTAAAAAAATCTAAGATGAATTAATTCCTTATGTGTCCTATTTTATAACAAATGAGAATTATAGAACGATAATATAATGGGGTCACTTAAACATGTGCATTCAGCTTACTTTAAATCAACCGAAAATGTTTTGAGTACAACCATTTTAAACTTGAAATTTTCGTATCTGTACAAAAAATAAAAGTTAAAAAAAAATTAAACCTTCTGTCAGATCACACTTTGGAAATTGATAATTTAAAATAAATGACGTATTGTACAAAAAAGAAAAATACAACTTAAGACCTCTGTCAGATTATACTGGATACATCTGATCAATTAAAATAATGATTTAGCGGTAATCTTCAAAACGACTAGTAATTAAAAATTCTTGTTGATACCTTGGAAATTGGAGAGAGCTGTAAACAATTGGCTTCATAGGAAATTCCAAAGTTCATGAAATTCTGCATTCTTATTTTATTAGAATGAATAATTTATATTGAAAGCTTTATTAAATTGACTTGAGCATTATTTTTTGTTCCTTACTAAATAAAGAATTCAATTAGCTAATTGATGCTGCCAAAAGTTTAATTTTCATTCAATGTCAATCCTTTTAAATGCTCAAATATAAACAAATAATTTCTATCCCAATAAAAAATAAAAGCTTTTAACTTAATTCACCGCAACACTGGACCACATAATGACAAAAGAAAAAATGACATCAAAACCAGGAAGCATAATTTTTGCAAAATTACGAAAACAAAATGAGAAAACGCAAAACATTGACGAACATTGAAGTACAAATGCTCTGCACCAGAGCCTTATACCTCGCATTTATCTCTCAAGTCATTGCATTGCATAGAGTATCTCAACGGAAGATACGGACTTATAGCAAAACAGTACGCAAGCCTAATTGCAACAGTTTGATTTACTGTACTCCAATGTCTTATTGTAACGACTGTTTGCTTTCATACTTAAGTAGGTATGCATTACTATGCTTTGTACCCTACAGTTGGTATAAGTTGTTCCGATTGGATGCATTCTTTAGCGTGATACGCATAGATCCTTTGTTTTCAACCATTTGTATAAATTCATTGTATATAAAGTAACAATTATTAGTAAATAGTTGGAATTATCATTTTGTAGGAATAGTTTGAATAAATTTTTTGGCTTAGATCCGTAACATTTAAAGCAACAGTTACATAACGAAAGCCATTATGATACCAAGATTTTTTGTCGTTTCGTATGTCGAGTAACGTAATTTGTGTCACTAGTTAGATAGCAATGATTTTTTGAAAAACCAATGCTAATGGAAACTAGCCAACATTAGTTTCTCATTTTTGCAAGGTTTATAAAAATGCATTTGTTTGTAGCTAAATTTTATGGCTTTCTGGTTTCAAAAATACGGAATAGCTTAGAAAATAAATCGTTAGTATCCATTTGTTAGATTTGGAACATTTTGAAAATTCGGAAAAGTTCCTTTTTTCAAAAAAGTTTACGACCCTCGGGACAAATCGATTAATTTCTCCGGGAGTGTACTGTAATTCAGACAATAGCCTTTCATTTGAAGCTTAAAAATATAAGTTAACAAAACTTAAGTAGGTATTTAGTGGTTTGTATCAAGTAGATACCGGAAAATTGGAATGCAATTTTGTAAATTGGGAAATTGATTGGAAAAATCGATATTTTTGCCATTTTTGAGAAATCTTGGGGAACATAAAAACTTTCTCCCTCTTAAATGTGTATAAAAATCAGTTACGTTTGCCATAGAAAAGGGGTTTTTAAAGAGTGACTTGAGGCTCTGTTAAGCACTTAGTACGACGCCGATTGACCGACTGTAGCTCATAATTCTTTTACCGGTGCAAGAGAACTAAAATCGATCTTTCTCGCCGTTGCCGTACACACTTCAGTCACTGCACGAAGCACTCATATTAGCATACTGAAATGCTCGCATTTAATAAATAAGAAAAAATAAAAGCAACGTAAATTCCATTTTAAATTAACGAGCAATTGTAAGGCTTGAGTCTCGAGCTTGCATGGATAAAAAAAAAAAAAACAAGAAAACACTATCAACGTCGTCATCTGGAGCATTCGCACGAGTGTATCTGATGCATTCGAAAGATATTTATGGCAAATTACGACTCGATGTTTTCCGTCTTCTCGGTTCGCAAAAAGGGCTCACCACATTGCGCAAGGCTTCATTCATTCATTCCATCGTTTAGTCATTCGTTCGTTTATTCATTCATCGATTCAATCATTGTCTTCGCAAATTTCTTTTGTTTCGCTATGGAAAACTAATATCTTTCTCTCGCGTACCTTTCATCTTGCGCTTCGATTTACTGTACCTAATTTACCGTTTTGGCATTTCGCACTCACTGCGGTGAGTTAATGACACTTGCCCTTTGATCTTGCACCAAAATCACAGTTACCGTATATTTTATGCTTTACTTATTCATTATTTATGCAATTTCTGTCTAAGGCATCGAGACGAAAGTCTACGGATTTCTCGAAACTAAATTCAAATAATGCCGAGGTTAACGAAGTCGATTGTATGCCGTTGACTTTTTGTTGCAGTTCGCCTCAACTTTCCATTTCAACCATGCTAACGCGGTGCACCGTCGTGAACGTCTTCTTTTTCTTCCTCTTCTTCTTTTTCCTCTGCTACTGCTGCTGCGACATTATTACATAAGAGGCAGCCTCATTTGTAAAATAAATAAGAGATTGAAAGCATCTTCAATCAAGCCGTTCATCGGTGGTTTATCATTATTATTATTATTATTATTATTATTATTTCTCCTTTCTTTTTTATTTTAAAATTTAAGTTTAATTTGACATTTGCATGACATTCGCTATGACAGCTGAACGTTGCATTGTCTCATATGTTGCAGTTGCAGTCTCGAAATGAATGAAAGTTTAAACACTTTCCGCAGCATCAAGTTGAAGTCCATTGAAAATTTAATAATCTGTGGGAATTCAATGAATGTTGCTGAGCTTTGCAGTTGTTGCTTTGTTGCTGCCATCGCCCATTGCTACTGCATGACGTTGGTGGGCTTGCCAGGACAACGCAAGCGCTGCTGTTGGCAGCTGCACTTTCACTGGCGTAAATCTTCTTAAGCGATTATGAATTCATTTCGATGTTTATGCATTCGCATTTTATTTTGTTTTTTCGTTTATTATGCCATCTTCGTTGTCTTCATTGTGCGGTTCGATAGCTTTTCAGATGATCAACTTTATGAGGTTTTATTTTGAATTTTCAATTATTTTTAATTATGTCATTGTTTTTAAATGTGATTGTTTGTTTTTATGGATTTTTAAATTTATTTAAAGTGTGTTATTTTATCTTTTGAAGAGATTATGAGAGATTTTTAATGATTAAAAGTAATAAAATGTTTGAACGTTGCTCATACGCACTGTGGACCATTGAGATTGAGTCTCCTTTATGGGCGAGTCGATAGAAATTAATGTCCCCTGGGATTTTCCTTGCTTCGGACCCTCTCGACACAAAATATTAACCAAAAAAGGGCACTTCTCTCTTACCTTAAGGGTATCTTCTTCTTCTCCTTGCGCATTCAAATTTCCTGGCCAATCCCGGGGTCCACACCTATTATGTACTTAAGGGTACGTCGGCATTAAAATATTCACTGCGATAGCAAAAGAGCACCTCTTTGTTTCAGAGGCCCTTTCAGAAGCCAGGGCCCAGGGAAACGCCCCCTTTATGTCCCTTAGACAAGACTGCTGCCATTTGTCATCATTTAAGCCCGGTAGTTGTCTGATTTAGGGTCTTTTTGAAGGCCCGATGGGAATCACCTGTGCGCTCCCCCTTTCTAAAGGGCTGTTTAAGACCAACAATTTCTAAGTGCCTTGACAAATTTCAGTCTTAAATCTACTGGTATTTGAGGAATTTTAACTGGGATAGAAAACTACAAAAGAAAGAGAGGGATAAAATGTGAAAACTATGCTTAGTTAAAACTCAAAGCTTGAACTATTTTAGAAAGCTGAGCAGCAATAAATTATTTGTTTTAAACCACTTTTAGATAAGCAAAAAAGTTACATTTCCTTATAAAGAAATTGCGCTTTAACCTGAAATGCAGTCGTATTTGTCTTATGCTTAGCAACATGATAACCAACCACGATAGCCGCCGTCACTTGTCACTAATAATAGGTTAACTCAGTTAAAACGTTTTTTATTTGATATACTTTTAAAGCATACACCAATTAAGATGTTGCCAACAATTCGAACAAAAATAAGTAGTTATCTCCTTCGGAGGCTTCCAAGTACTCTTTACGGTAACTGGCAACTCGGACAGCTAAAATGAGTGAAAGTTGTACATTCTTCAAGACAAACTTCACCAAAAAGAAAAAACAAACACAATCGTCAACAGAATGGAGCGGATAAATATGGAACGAAGCTCATTAAAGCTGTTTCGCTAAACAATGCTTAAAGAAGTTGTTTCCAGCTGTTAAAAATGCAACAAGTTCAAAGTTCATTCTCCACAGCAACTTGTTGCCAGTCTCATTGTGTTGACTAATTAACACCGCGTGAGCACGATCTTTGGCTTCTTCCGTGCCGAAATCTTTTTTCTTTGAATTTTTTATTATTTTTTTATTTGATTTTAAAATCAACTCCATCGCAATATTGTATTTCGCTTTGGGACTTTCCTTTCCTTTCGTTGCGTTGCGTTTCGTTTCGTTTCTTTCGAGTCTGATTTGTGTGTGGCCAATGAACCTAAGGCAATTTATACCAAAGCCTTAATACCTTCAAAAGCAGCAGCATGTTTATGTATGCACTGCAACAATGGCATAATTGTTACCGTCAACGCCAGCACGTCAAGGAACGTTGCCGTCATTGTTTGCGAAAAGACATAAAAACGAAATGAAAAAGGAAAATAAAAAAAAAAATGAAAAGGCAACACTTGAATAAAAGGAAACTTGCACTTTTTCAATGCGCCTCAGTTTCGTGTATACATGCTACTAGCACCGCAACAATATCGATATCCGTTGCAGCATGTTGAGCATGTTCCGAAAACAGAAAAAAGAAAAGAAAAAATAAAAATAAATAAACAAAAATCATTTAAGGCTTAAACGATGTTAAAAGGGTTCAATGGAGTTACAAGCGAAAAATCCAAAGCACAAAACTAAAAAAAAAAAATTAAAAAAAAAACAGAAGAGAAGAGAAGGAATGATACAAAACAAAAAGGCCAAAGTTGATGCAATTCCGCAACAAACGAAATTGAAAGCAGAAAGCTCAATAAGCCGCAGCTGTCATTTTTCATTTAACGGGGTTACCATAACATCCCAATTTAGATGCAAAGGTCTGCCAGCATGACAGAAATGGCATGAAAAGAATTAATCGTTGGAGTCAAAGTTGAAATTGATCCGGTTGAAAGTCCACAATTTCTCTCGATTCTTTCTTTCAAAAAAACAAAAAGGTACTCTCCTTTTCAACTTGTTTAAGACCCTTTGAGAGTCCCGCTACAAAACTCCATTTGAATAAAGACAAAATATTTTAAGAGCTTTTATCGAAAACTTCTCGGAAAAAAAGATTAAAAATAATTTCTTTCAAAAATTATGCAAATATCAACAATAAACTAACTTAAAAGCTGACCGAACAAAACTCATCGTTGTGCGTCGTCTTTGACAACATCGAAATTTGTAAATATTAGCAAGAAATTCACGAAAAATCCATTCCATCGGGGTTTTATGAACCGAACGGAGCAAATCACATGACTCATTCATTCGAGCCGGAATAATGGCGGAGCAGTCAATTCGTAACAAAAGTCACCATCACGAAGTATGAAGCTCGAAAGCCACAAAATTTGCATAAGAAACTCGCAGACAATATTTTCGATATTCATTGTCGTTTGACATTTTTTTCTTTTTTTTATTAGGTACACTTAGCTCTCGTGTCATTGTACGAATGTTAGTAACTTTTTCGCAAAGCTTTTCCTTTTTCCCAACCCCTGCACGACCTTATCATGTAGCCTTTCAAGCAGCCACCCACGATGCTGCATAGGAAATAAGTCGAGAGAAGGAATTCCTGAGTAGGAATTTTTATTAATTTTTTAATTTTGAAAGCTGAAAATATTTCACTCGAATGCATGCGTTCTATGAACCTTGAAATTAACATGAAAGTATGCAGGATTTTTGGAGCCAACAACTGCAGCGAAATGTCATACGTGTGCTCTCACATTCGTACATGTGTCGGCGTCATGTTGCTTGGATGCATGATGCCTGCTCCAGTGCCACCATTTCATCTTAACGCCATAGCGGAGGCATGCTAATCACGTTTTCATACTTTTCAATGTATGAATGCATAATGATGATAATGACGATGACTATGAAGATGACGATAATGATGCCAATGATGATGTTTTGCCGATGTTAATGATGAGCCTTGAAGTTGACATACTATGTGCCATAATTCTTCGCTGGCATCAGCTTAATTAGGAAATGACAAAAGTCACTTCTGTTTGTGTACCGCAATTACTTTGAGTGGGGTGCCAAAGTTGCACACACATGTTGCTGTGGTTATATCTTACTGCAATTGCAACCGATTTTTTTTTTCATGATTTTTTTTCACATTTTTTGTTGCTGTCTTCACGTCGGCTTTTGCTAAAAGTTTTTCTTTTTTCCTTTCCCTTTTTTGAAATTTATTTTATCGCCAACAGTGCCGCATGTATTCGAAGTGAAGTGACAGTTGCTGCAACAACGTCACTCACTCAATCGTTCACTCATTCACTCACCAAACCGTTCTCGCATTCGGACGGCTTTGTACAGTGTTTCCGGAGTGGGAACATAACCTTGAAATAATGTGCTGCAATGATTTCGAAATTGCTGACAGAATAAGCATGTGTTCTTTCAATTTATACGTAGTTGAAGAGTATTTTATGGTACTTGGGCGTTTAGGGAGATATTTTAATTGAAAGGGATACTTAACCTAGATGCTTCTTTTATAGATAGATCTTTTTTTTAGAATTTTTAAACTGTTCCTAATCTTAAATAAGTACAAGGAAGCATAAATGGGCCTACCAAATCAATAGCTGCTTGCTTCTATCACAGCAAAAAATCGATAAAATTTTATCTTAAATAAAGAAATTCCTGAAATTTCAAGATTATTTTGATGGTCTCACATTTCTTGCTCTTTGTAACCCTCTACTTCAATGTCTAATAAAATATAATATTTAACCCCCTTAGGCAGCTCTACCATATCTATCCTTTTGGTGTGTAATATGCCAAGGCCGCTTTTGCGTCTCTTACATAGACACAGTGGAGCATCTATTTTGCGGACTCTCTCCTATTCAGACGACTCTAAAGGTGCTTCCCCACTTGGCAATTTAAACGGTTTTACTTCCTGAAGAAGGAAGTTTTCTTGATCTTAAACTTTCTATCAAGAACAATTTTGCTTGCTGAAAATGCTTTTTGATCAACCACACATGGGAAGCGAAAGCAAAATACGTTTTAAAAGCGCTTAACTTGCCAAGTGGGAAAGCACCTTAACAATCAGATAACATTTTTAAATAGGTATTAAAACTAAGACCTTCTTTCTTAGGTACACATAACTCATTTCTTATGAGTGACAAAATTGCTCCGCCTGTTGATGTTCAAACGTGGGATGTTCCACACTAAAGAACAAAACAATTTTTAAAAATTTTTAATATAAAAAATTAATATTAATGATGAAATTTCTTCGATTTCGGCTTCTTCTTTGATAATTTTCATTGACGACGAGCTCCCCCAGCTAAGAATTTCGCATGGGCCCCAATAGCGTTTAATTATGCAAAAATAACTAAACATAAAACGCGCCCACACACACACACACAGACAATGGCGCCTTTTGCGAAGGCTTGGCATGAAAGACAGCAATAAAATAACTGAATTCTTTTTAAGAAAAAGTAGATGAACAAATTCCATAGCAAGACGTCTCAAAAGAGGAGAAAACGTAGGCGTTTTCTGTTGCTTTTGTTTTTTTAAGTCCATGTTTAGATTTCTATTAATTTCCGTTTCAAAACCATTTCAAGGAATCTTCTGGAAGCAATATTTAGGCTGTTTTAAATTCTTCTTGCAATCATTTATTTTGGAAGATCGTACTCTTAAGAAAAAGCATTATTAAAGCATCTCACAAAATGCTGTCATCCCCAGAAGAGCCATTGCATTTGACAGTGACTGAACGTTGGCTATTTACTATATGCAGCGTACATATGGCAACGAACAATATGATAAATTGTGGTGAGACTTTGAAAGATAGTCAATAAGACAGAAGGGAAAATTGATAAGAGGAAGAATAAGTTTTCAAGCAAAACAAACTTTGAATTGAAAAATCAACCGCGGAAGTTTATAAAACCGAATGAAACAGTGACGTAGATGGCTTCTCAGTCATTTGGAAAAGGGGAGACTCAAAATCAGACCCATCGCATGAGATGGAAAAAACATCCATTATTGGGTCGAAGCTAGTTAAATGGCCACAATCTCTCTATATTGGACACCAGAGGTCTCAAAAATACTTTTCCAAAGAGAAAATTCGAAATGAGCAGATCAAAATGCTCAGAAAGTAGAAAGGAGACCTTCAATAGCGAGGTTATTTGCAGAGAGTTTCTACTGTATTTCCTTGAACAATAAAATTTTTCAATCACAGCTGTTCGAAACTCTTTCGAATTTGTGGCCCCAGTCGGGCGCCTGTTGCGGTTGTGCGAAAGTCCAACATTGTCTCGTCGGTTCCTTAGCTAAAAAGTTGGTTGAAGAAAAAGTTGAAAACACACAAAAGAATTTTATTTCTGTGATATTAAATGACATTATCATTCTCATTCAATTCATTTTGTCTTTTCAAAATAAACTCATAATGGAGTCATTTAAGCTAGAACACGGTCCTTTTTCAATCTGAATAATAGAATGCTTTCTTCTCAATGCTGAAATTCTTAAAAATAAAATGAAAGGTAAATATTTGGCCTAAATTAATTTAAATTGGAAATTCGAGTCTTCGCTCCATCTGACTTTAATGAAAGAACATAATTTACGACTGGTTCGGTTCGAATCGATAAGATTTGATTTGATTTGAGTTGATCTGATTTTGAGGCGCTTTCGACTCATTCATTTAGCTCTGGAATGCATTCAGCGATTGCAACATAAACATCGATTATGTGACAACAAAAAATACCGCCTACTATTTCTTTTTTTTTTTCTTTTCAATATGGGCATAATAAATTTCTTAAAATATTTCTCCATTCATTTATATTGAATTGAATTTGTCAACCAAAAAACAAGCAAACAAAAAATCATAAAGTGCCTACGTGAATGCATTTTTGTATCGGCACTTTCATTGAGCAACAATATTGCTATCAATCATAGGAGATATGTTTCTGATACTCGTACCAGCAATTTATATTGGACTGAATGAACTCCTCATATGCTTATGTCCCAAACCAGATGAAAGGTCATGAAAGCCCTTTTATATGTATATAGCCAGAGGTAAAGAAAAAATCAATTTCCTCACTAACAATACTGAACAGGTTTTCTCAGCTTTGCATTGCCATAAATATAAATTTAATATAACCAAATTGAAATTAACCTTAAAAAAATATTTGATAAATTTGCTGCCCAATTTAAGTCAAAACTAACATCATATCTTAATGTCTCAATGACTTGTTTCTCGGGTTTCAAAACTTCACACTTTGGTGGCTTAATTGTTTCATGATTAATTCGCCCGGCCGTGATTTATGGCCAAACAATGAAATTCAATATTAATTGTTTTATTTTTTCCGAATTCTTATCGCTTTTGTGCAGCGGATGTGATTGATATTTTTCGATCTATGGAATGATTTATTTATTTATTTATTTTTTTATTTTTGTTTTTTGTAAGTCGACGCTTCATAGGCACATGAAAAATCTTGTAAATATGCTCATAAAGTTTTTCGTGAGCAATTTTCGACTTTCAATGTTTTCTTTTAACGGAGCTTAATTCAAAGTATTTAGGCCGTGGAAGCAATAATTCGTAGGAAGAATTTTTTTTAAAAGCTTTTCCATTCATTATCGCATATGTTTTGTTGTTAGAAGACACTGAAATAGACAATGGTTTATTTCCTCAAGCGAAGGCGGATTGAGCAAGTCACAGCTGCAATGGACAGCTGCAGAGCTGGTTGAAACATGTTTGTTTGTTTTGACGATGGATTCAGGTCATCGCAGCATTATTCTTTTGTGTATTAGTTTTGAAAATCGTCAACTTTGGACATGACACCAAATATCAACTGTGGGAGATATTAGAGGATTTTTTTCAATGAATACAAATAAAAATGCCCCCCTTAAAGTATGTGTAAAATTGTAAGAAAATGTCTTTTGAATTCGTTAAGCTATCCACTACCCCAACATCCTTGGACTGTTTTTGGAGCAAATATTCCATGGGTCATTCATAAGAATATTTTGAAGAAAGGAAGCATCCATTTTTATACTCAACCCTTAAAAAGACCGTCTGAGAATAATTTATGTATTAAAGGCATTTTTTAAGAGGACATCGAAACGATGAGAAATGGATTCTTCAGCTTTTTATTTTTGTGGAATACACATATAACCCCAATAGTCGTGTACCCGTAAGGGGTCCATTTAAGATCCCCTGCGAGGGTCTGCTTTTTATTATTGTTAATCATAAGAGGGAGATAGCCTCGAATCTTAACCAAGGGTTCCTTCATTATCACTCTCATGTTGAAGGTAAAATTTGTACGCTGAGCGGTCTTTATTGTTAGGCTCTGCCTCAGGCACAACGAATAAGACACAATTGGTATAGATTCCATACATATCCCTCCAAAAAATGTCTTAATTGCAGTTAAAGGGTTAATAAACTCAATTTCTAAAGCTTTCAAATTGAAAGTTTCACTCACTCTGCATGGTTGCAAATATCTTATTTGGGCTATTTTATATTATTACAGCTGTTCATCCAACTTCCTGCTGAATTTTCGAAAATATTTTCAAATAATTTATTGCTTGGAATTCCTTGCTGTACATTTTAACCTCATTGAAAGGCAAATACATCAATTAAGACCCAAAAAGAATAACAATAACAAATCAAGTACAAAGTTTCATTTATCTTTGGCAATGCAATCAGCAATTTGAAGCTGAAAAGGTAACTTACATCATCATCTGCAGCCGTAGGGGCTTCGGCAGGCCACAGCAGCAGCAGCAGCAGCTCCATCAGCAGTGACTGCAACCACTTGTGTTTCCCCCGATCCGAATATTTCAATAGTCCAAAGAAACGAGCAAACAACTTTTGTGGCTTTCTGTGGTCGATTTGTCGATTCGCAAGTTTTTAAACACATAGAATCGCTGCGGACGGCAGGCAACTGTCTTCGACGTTCCTGAATAGCGAACGAAAATAGTTTTTCGGGCAAGATTGAAGACAGACACATTTCGTGGTGTATCAGCTCTAGCCGGCCGCAATCGGTGCTGTGTATGCCGAATGCCTCAAGCCTCATGCAGTTGAATGCCGCAAGTAAATAGCACACAAAAATAAATTGAAAAATCCATATCGCCTCATAAATGCAGTTATTTATTTCAACGTCATCTTATCGTGTTACTGTGCAACCGAAAATGGGCAAACTTTGCGGTGCGGTGAAGACCAACGTTTTTTAGAATGTAAATTTCCTGTCCACTTGATATCGAATTTTCCTATACGTACTGCCAGAGAGTAATGTAAAATAATTCTATTTTTTTTTTTTTTAAATATATTTTCAAGTATAAACTGGTCTGGAGAGAATATTGATGTGAACAAGTCGATCTCCTCATGGCTGCAGTATTATTCATAATTTTGCTATGTGAGCGGCATATCGACGTCGACGATAGTTTTGCGCTGGGAAACTTTTCGATTGACACAAATTCTATAAAAAAAAAAAAATGTTTTGATTTGTTTTTTCTTTTCCCACCTTCCCTTCTCGTATCTCAAAACGAAACTCCTACGAGATTTGGTGCGACATAAATCAACGATATGAGATCAGTGCGGGTTAGGTATCAATTTGTGAATGCCTTCGCTTTGGATTGACGCTTTCAAGGCAAGCTGCATCGTGATCGCTTGATCGCTTCAATCGATTGTTTTGGGAAAGTCATGGAAATAGTTTGCGAGTTGATTCCGTATTTTCTCCATAAATTGCCAAAACGTGCTTAAATGGGCGAAATTTTGCTTTTAGAGAAATTATAAGGACGATGCATATATCATCAACATCAGACATGGCTAAGTGACAAGCTCCATTCGCTATTTATTGAACTCGATTATTTGTAAATGATTCCGCATAGAAAACGCTTTCTAGAGATCCAGAGAGTTATTGGTCGCTGTATTGTTTGCAAAATTTTTGTTTGGCGCCCAAGCGGGGCTTCTTTTGATCAACACTTTCTTCTTAATCAATGAGACTTCAAAAGAGCTTTAATTCATCCCTAATTTGACTACAACGATAACTCATAGCACGTTCCATCCAATAAATTTCAGCAGTTATCAAATTTAAGCCAATTACTAATTTAACTGCCATGTTAAAGCAACCATGACCCCACACGTGCAAAAGAGAATTTCTCAAATTCGTGCCACATGAAATTGTCATTAAAATAGTCTTTGATACATAAATGCTCTTCACAAAAAAAAAAAAAAAAAAAAAAATAGGAAAAAGCGTTTTCTCACAAAAAAGTGAAAATCTCAAATTGTAACGTTCGCTCACCTACTTCCATGCCATGTTATAATGCTGATTGTTGCATTAAACTTGATGATTCTCTTACTTTTTTGGACAATTAGACGAAAGAAACAACAAAAGCGAATGCTACAAACAATAAGTAACTAATCATTTTGTTGTACTAACAAGTGCTACATAGTTAAACGCATCGGTGAACAAAGATGGGAAACATTCGTTAGAGAAGACCAGAAAATTTCAATTTGAAATCAACCTCCATCCAAAGCCGTAAGTCTTCATCCGCTCAGTCCCAAGTGAGACGCACAATAGTGGCATCAAAAAATATTCACACTCGAATGAGTTGGAAAGTGTAGGTTTCCATTTTTACATAGTGGGCTTCATGCCTCCAACAGCATCTTTACTAGCTGAAATAGAAGAAGACAGATTTATGTTTTTCGAAATTAATTATTTTAAAAATTTAATATCTAAAATATTGCATGCATTGGCCTCCTAAAAAAAAGATATATATATATATAAGTATATCTATGCTTTATTAAAAATCACAAAATTTTCTTCTCCCTCAAGCTCGAATCAGTCCGCAATAAAATTATCAAATCCTACCATGTCCAATGATTAACTTTGATTAATTTATTTCTCATTGAGGGTCACATACTTACATAGCTTCAGTGCACTGACTCCGCTGATTGAATTACAATTCACATCAAATTACAAAATCATGATTGTATGCCTCTGAATAACAATATAAATTTTCCTATACTTTTCTTTTCTTTTTTTGTTTTTTGAAAATTGGTATTTCATTATATGCTGTCATTAAGAAAAAGGTAGTTGATCATAGTTCGGTGAAAGTGGATAAGTTTATGAGCCAAGAGCTTTGATGAACTGAAATTACACTTGCCGTACTTCACAATTCATCATAAGGCACAAGCCAGTCCAGAGAGGAACTTTTTGCGCTCCTCCCACCATCCGTAATTAGCTTATTGCATTTGAATAGTGGTACCTACAGATTAGTGTTGATTCCAAACGTAATTCCTTTCAAAAATGCAGTATGTGGAAATTTTTACCTTATCGTTGAACTTCCCAGTGACCAGACTCTAGTGGTCTGTCACTACCCCTATCGAGAGAGGGAAATAGGGTAGTTCCTAAGGCCCTGAATTTCATGAAGGTGCGTTCTTTTAAATTCACCCTATACTAAAGTCAGCTTTTTGTAGGTCCATTGCTGTCTTATGTATAAAATTTTCCTTGCTGTACTCTTATCGTAATCCTGAAAAGAAGGTCGAAAGAAAAACTTCCCCTTACTACAAAAAGATCTCTTCAAAATCATTTAGAAATTTAAGTGTCGATTTTGCTCATAGCCATCGAAAGTAAGAAGTAAGGAAAAATCCTACAGAAATCACAATAGAGACCGTATTTTGGTCTTCTCAGGTCTCTAATAAGTCCATAATGAGCCGTGCCAGTTCAAGTAGACTTATGAAAAATTATTTTAATGATCGTTAATTACCGAAAAACATCAAAAACGAGAAAATTAACCAAATCGTTTTCCTTTTCAGATTATGCTTTAACCGAACAATGAGAAAAACTACGTAGCCGCCGCAGAAGCCTTGTAGCCTACCAAAAGAAAAAAATTGATTTTTGATTAAGACAGCATTGTCGACATCATCATAACCGAAGTATCCAATCAAATGGCCTACAGAATGTCATCCTCATCGATATGCACACATTTCACACAAAATGCATGGAAGAAGGATCTATGCTCGAATTGTTTTAAATCGAAAGATGAGCACAAACAGGCCCAGTCCCATGCCCAATCGACTGCATCGCGATTCACGGCTTCAGTGCTAGCGACAAGCACGAAAGTCACCTCTAGTTTGCTTCATAAAATGGAGATCGATAACAAAAAGACTGATTACCCGAATAAGCATAAAAGTCCGGCAAAGAGCATCATTAAGAAGTCAACGAATACAACGACGACGAAGAGCAATGGCAAAAGGAATAAAGTCTCATTTCCGAAGAACCTTTTCGAGGTAATCGGTTTCGGTGGCGAATGGTCGGACAACTCAGACGACGGCGACGACGACGACGACGACGACAACAACAACGACTACGATGATGATCATGATTTTATGAACATCGATAATGAGCATGACGACAATGCAGCCAGAAACACCGATGACGAGGAGACCTTGGAACTTAAGCGCATTACAAGAGCAAATACGGACTTTAATATGAACAATGGCAATTTGCTTGGCGATGCGCAGGAGAATATAAAGAAATCGTTTGCCGCTCTAAAGCTAGGTGCGCCTCAAGTCGATAAGGAGGGTAAAAAACAGACGCTCAAGATAAATGTTGTGCCATTCGGTGCAGCCGAGTCCAAGGAAAGTGCTCAGATAAAACAAAAAACCACAATAACAGCTGCGAGTGTAAAAGCGAAATTCGAAACGAAAACCGAAACTGAAGCCGCTGTGGGTAAGGTCGAAACATTGACTGCCACCAATAAACAAAGTCTCACTTCAGTTAAATCTTCAAAGAAGACACTGCCTACATTAACAATATCCAGTTCAACGGCAACGGCAACAGCAACAACAACGAAAACTTCCTCTATGACAACAACAACAAAAACGGCTACAACAAATTACAGTACATCGAAGTCGACATTGCTTCAGAATGGCAGCAAACAGGATACAGCCAACTCAAGCGATAGTGACGGCAAGAATAGTCCGCCAATTGAACGTGCTATGGAGAAATCATTGCTCGACGAAATATCCGAGACGCTCGAGCAAAAGAAGAGCGAATCGAAAAAGCTCGTATCGGAGAGACCATCGCAACAATCGCCAGTGACGACGCCTACAACGCCATCGAAAATAAAATTCGAGATCACCAGCCTAAGCGAATCGCTGGAGCAGAAGACGACGCCATTTCTCGACCTTAAGAAACCAATTGCACGCAACACACCCATTTCTAAGGACCAGGCGAAACCTAAAATAAATGTCTTCAATAAATATTCAGATAGCGAGAGCAATAGTTCGGATGCAGAGAATGGTGTCTCGGCATATTACGATGTGGTCGAAACACAAATAAGCTATGAAAATCTACCCGACGGCAAGTGTAATCCGAGCGAGAGTAAACCAACAACCAGCGCTAAGAAATCCCAAGCCGATAATAAGGATGTCTTCTCAAGTTCACAGTACATTACGGATATGTTGCTGTCTTCGAAGACCCGTGCTGCATCGTATAATCTACACGAGGGAAATTTTATGACCAGCAAAATTACCTCCGATGGTCTTATTGTCACCAAATGCAGTTCTGACGATGCCCTCGACTCGACGGGCAGTAGTTTCGATGGCAGTAGCGACGAGGAGACTTCATACAATATGATTCGTAGTGAATCTGATTCAGGAATCGGTATAAGCATTGGTAGCGAGTACAAGAACATTAATGCGATCGAGAAGGAACGTGAACGCGTCCGGGTTGAGAAGAAATTAAGTGTAAGCACCAATAATTCCGACTATGAGGATATACAAATTGCCGATCAAAAACCAGTAGTCAAAAGGCTTGAAGTCAATAGTTCGACAAAAAAGCTTGCTCCCATATTGGCAAAGTCGAATTTTAGTCTCGAAAAACGCCGTGAGCTGCACGGAGAACCCGATGGTAGTGCCGATCCGGATGGTAGCCTTGAGAATAAAGATCCATTGTCACAACAATTACCAGCGCTCCCCAAATCTCCGCCACCGACAAAAATCGATTCGCGACCTTCATTTCTGCATGGCGTTCAAAAGCAGCAAACATTGTTGCTCAAGAAACCCGAACTTCCCGTGAAACCAGTTGTTTCTCCCGTCAGCTCCCCGTTAAAGACATTCATAGCCGGTAAACGGCAGCCGACGAATATGGAACAGCAGGTGATTAACCAATTACAAATGGTAATATCGAAATCCGGTGAGAATCTAAACGCTGAGTCAACGGCGTCAAAAGATGACGCCAAACTGAAGAAGGGAAGAGCACCAAATCCGCCGCCCGAACAAAATCAAAAGTCTAGCGCGCCGCCAACGCCAGAGCGTGATTATAATATAGCCATGGACTTCGAAGATCGAACGGAAAGAGAGTCGAAAAAAGAAACAACATCAACAGAAGACACACGGCCGTCGATGAAGATAGAGCAACAGCAACAGCATCAGCAACACCAAGAAACTATTAAACGAACAAATGAAATCGAAGCGCCAAACAAGTCATCGCAACATGCTAAAACGGAAGTGGAAACAACAACAGCAACAAAAACAACCACATCAACAACAAAGTTTGTAGGTACTACTTCCTCCAATAATAATCTATATACACGTAAGCCACCAGCACAGTCGAATAATTCGGTGACAAGCAACCACAATCACAACAGTAGCAGCTCCGCCTCGCCAGTGATTCGTGAAAAGGATAAACGCGAACGCGCAACAATAAATCCGAAATTCCGTAGTCTAAACACGTTCGTAACGCAACGCAATAATGCGGCTAAGAATCTTCAATTGCAAGAAGCGACCACATCGTACAATCTGAAGCAATCGCTGACACCGGAGCCAACGCCACGCAGTCCCAAGACCAAGAACTTCTCAGTCTCCGAGGAGTGCTTGACAGCCGCCCAGCTGAATGCAGCCGCCGCCGCAACGTCCAATTCAATGGCCAATCTCGCTTCATTAACGCCCGAGAAGAAATCCTCCGGGCAATCTGTGAAACAGAAAACGAAATTTTCCATCAAGAAATTTCTACGCATGGGCACCAACAAGACGGCGGATAATTTAAGCAAAAAGGATGGCATCTATTCGGAAATTTGCACCGGCGAGGAATCCGGTGTCGTTGGGAAACCCCGTTTGGTCATCATACATCCGATTGATATAAATCCAACGGCCGTTGAGGTTGTTAAGGATATAACGAAAACAAGTGATCCGGTTACGGCACAGACCGTCTGTGTTCTAACCGCGAAACCTCCGGCACCGCCAATGAGAAATGTTGATTCTCAACGTACATTGGAAATAAATAAACCGGCAAGACCACCACCACCAAAGAGTGCCGAATTGAGAAGAAAACAAAAGCAGTTTAGTCTAAGCGCTGCGACGGGATCATCCCTAGCATTGGCAGCTTGCTCGGTCGACTCAGCAGGTGGCTCTCTAAAATCCAAAGCCGATAATGTCTACGCTAATTTGGGTGAGTAAAAAATTTTGTGATGGAAAGAAGGGTTTCAAAAATATCGATCTCATGGTAGAAATTATCTAAAATCATCGTTCCCATTCCATTTCTTTTGACCGATTTTGACTTTCTCCATTTCACTCACTTTTTAAGCTCTCATTCTTCCCACGTACTTGCTCTCGAAGAATCTCAAAATAAATCACAAATAAATTCAACGACCTTCACCATTAAAAAAGTTCCCCCTTTAGTCCGTATTAGCATTCAAATCAGGAATGCACAAAAACCCATATTTAGCCACAGCAATTTTACTTAAGTTATTGCCATTCGTGTCCGCGCATCTGTACTTTTCTCACCTTGCACAAGACGAAGCACTGAATTCTAACCTCAAAAGACCGCAACGCATTTTAATGAACATAACGGTAAGTGCTGGTGACCAACAAAACAGAATATTCACCAAAGTGTTGTGCTCGATTCTGGCCACTTCTCTTCTGTTCTTTACTGTCCTCCTCTGCCCCCTCTGTTCAGCGGCATAAAGTGGGTTAAGTGCTGGTAAATTGGCTTCGAAAACAAAATTGAAAGAAACCACAGACTTCGCTTCGCATTTTGCAATGAGCTCAAAGAATAAAGACGACAAAGCGAATGCGTTAAAGCTGAAGATGCGTCCACCAGCCAGCCAGCCATACCGACCAGTTACACCTGCTGTGCCCCAATTCGTTAAGCAACTTCGATAATCTTCAAACTGTGTTTGTTACAGCACCATTCTCGTGGTCATCTCTGTCGTTGTCGTCCTCGTCCTATCCCCTCTCAGAGTAGAGTCATCAGAATGCAAGAGCTTATAAAACGGTCTTAAACGACAATTAAGGCTTTTCATTTTATTGTCCGTTCAACTTAGCACAACAAGTTAAGTTATTTGTGTGCTCATGTCTTGACTTGTTTTCAGTTTTTGGGTCAAATCCAAAGCAAATCCATTAATTATGTTGGCTTTATGTGCTTCATACTCTTTTGTTTTTATTGGAAAGTTAAATTTTAGAGCCGAATTTTGAATCCTTAAACCATAATGTTTTCAATCGTTTAATTTTGGGGTTTTGATTTGCCCCGCAGGCGAGATCCGTTCAGCGATCGCACCGCGCAAACCCGAACGTACGGCGAGCATGCGTGAACGTGAAGCACAATTGGAGCTTGTACGTAAACGGCATGCGTCCTCGAGCGGCACAAAGAACAATGACAACGTCGATACTATCTCGATTTGCTCGTCAAACGGTGATATAGTATCATCATCAGAACCCTCTGGATCATCAACAGCAACATCAAATCAAAAGTCATCAAACAATTCATCGAACAACGAAAGCAAACAAACCGGCACGCCCGGGACTCGGTCCGGCACGACTTTCGATCGAAGTAAGTCGATGCCAAGCGAAGTTAAGCCGAATGTAGTAAGTAAATTGGAAATATTCGAGAACCGAAATAGCACGACGTCATCGTACGGAACCGAAGGGCGGCCAAGCAGTCTCAAAGACTCTGTACGAAAGATCAATAGCACCATCGATAGTTACTTGAAGGACAAACGTGACTACGAGAATATGTATGAACTGATCAAGGCATCGACATCGACATCGCAATCGCAATCGCAGCCGACGTCACCGCCACCGCCTCCAGCACGTACGATGGACCTATCAAGTGTCACCGGTCAACGTCTAATACCTCCGCGACGTAATAATCAATTATATTCGGATACGGTATCGGTAGCAAGTTTTACACGAAGTGAATATGGCGCGACCACACGAGCCTACGGCCTAAATAGCAACAGTATGGGTAGGTCTTTTAAAAGTATGCCTCGAAATAAATAAAAATTTCGTTGTCTTTAAATGAAATCGTTGCGCTTTTAATTTGCAGCAAACATTCCACGTGGTATCTCGGCTTCATATTGTGGCAGCGAAGTGGGGGAGTTCGAAATTTATTCGCCCTACAGTTATTATGGCAGCGAGGCCGGCGGTGATCTGGCTGCAGATATAAATGACAGTGTCTGGGGCATACCATCGGTGAGAGCAAACGGATGAAAGTCTTTCGATTGTATTCATAAAGAAACTCTTTTTCTTTGCACGTTTAGGCTGCGAAAAATCGCGTCAAGGCTACCAACCGTTTGCGCATGCGCAAAGGACGGAGTGTTGTTCATAAAAGTATTGAGGACAATTACACTGCCGTTGTCGTAGCGAATCATGAGGCATTGGCGCAAGTTTTGGAACAGGTTCGCATTGAATAAATTCAAATTTGAATTATTTGAAATTAAAATTTCTTCAATTCGCAATTCAACAGTTGCAACAAACGCCGATCATACCGCCGGCGTTGCGTCCTTTGGCTAATGCGATCAATTTACGCTTCGAGGATTTCTCCATTCTAGATGGGGCTCAGGCATTTGTGGTTGGTAAAAAAGCATTCCATGCAGCAGTTTGGACCTCAGCCCCCGTTACTTTAGCGCTCTCGGCTGATTGTAATCAGTTGTCTGGTGTAGGCGGAGAATTGAATCAACTTTCTGGCGGCATATCGGGCGTTCTCAATCCAATTACGGAATTCTGTGACCTTGTTCCAAGCTATCATTTGCCTCTGATGCCTTCGACGGAAGTTACCCTCATGCAAGCGACAATTTCTGTGCTACCGCGCTTGCAGCTGGATACACTTCAATCGATCGGCACTATTTTGAAGGGGAAATCGCAGGTCCTGGATAAAAGTAATTTCAATTTCCGTGGATCCATACCGAATTTGAGTGGTCTTAAGGACATTACTGGCGGTTCGAATACGCTGAGAAATGTTGTTTCAGTTCAGAACCTAAGCACGCTTAATGAAGAGTCTTCGGAGAAATTGACGCAACAACAAAACGACGGGGAATCGAATCAGACAGCGAACAACAGTCAACCTGGTGTTCCAGCATTCGATGATGTTATGACACGAGAGGTTGCCTTCATAATGCTTCAATTGGTCAATGGCATGAAGAATTTGCAGGTCAAGGCTGTCGAAGAAATGCCATTGAGTCTTTCGAATGTGGTATTGTCGAAGGATGTTGAAAATAAGGATTCGCAAGCGCGTCTTTGTGTGCTACAAGGGTAAATATCTTTTCTTCACTGAAGGAGACTGTAAGACTTCCATCAAGAGTCCTAAATCCCTGCCAATGTTTTTTTGTCTATATAATAAAATTCCAAAAAAAAATTGTTTGCTCTAACGTTCGTCTTCATTTCAGAAACCACAATGACGAGGAAGAACCGATGGGCACTCTGTGTAAATGTGCCCACATCGCTTTGACTGAAATGCTTCCATTGACAAAGATAACCCCGATACTGGCAGATATTTTACTGCAAGAGCGCGCCGAATCTCTGTCGAAAGCCAAATCCGTATTGGAATTTGTTCTCTGGGGTCCTTCGGATGTTGTCTTGACCGGTTCGATAAAGGAACGCGAACTGGCCTTGCAACGTTGGCTGGATTTGGAGCGTGCGACTGTCCTGCATGGTTTGGTGCGCACACGCATCGAACTAACGGTCTACGATGAGTGTCATCTTATGTTTTTGGTGCGCTCCACAGCGAAAATGATGAACGACGCAGCAAAGATCGTCTTCAGCTATCAACAGCAACAAAATCCAGCAGCTTAAATATGCAACTATACAGCGATAAGAATTTTGACTAGTTCTAAAGCCTCAAAGAACAAATTGAACCATTCTTCGCGCTTAATTAATTACTTAAATTATATTTAATTATGCTCAAACTCTTTGTTTTTTCTCTTTTTTTTTTGTATTATTTCGCTCGAATATAAGTCAAAAATAACTTAATTAAGTAACAAGGATATATGATTCTAAATCATCCTTTAGTGCCAAATTTTTTGAAGGAAATTTTTCGCTCATGTCCAAATCGAAAGTGCTCTGCCTGTAAAAAAAAAAAAAAACGAAATATTATTTATATTTACGTGTCTACAAAAACCGGTGTTTGTAAATTCAAAACTCTTAAGATTACAATTGATTGCAATCAATATATAAAAAAAAAAACATAAATTTATATATTCATATATTGTAAAGTTATTTGAACTAAAACCATGAACAAAAGTTAACATTATTTGTTTGGCATTCGTACAGAAGAATTCCCACATAGCCTTTAGGAAATGCCTTTTCTGAAAGTTGACATCAAAGGAAAGCTTGGTGTTCGTTCTTCGCCGCCGCGTCGTAGCCGGGCCCTTAGAGCACGGCGAAATAATTCTTCTATTATCGCTTCCTTTTTCTCTCCTTTTGCCTCTTTGAAGTTCGAGTTCGAGCGAAAGCTGCTTTTCGATCGACAAAAAGGCACTCGTTTAGTGGACGGCGCCAACGAAACACGCGACCCCAAATTCTATTAAAACTCTTAGTCCGAACGTCGAACGAAAAACAAAAGTTGAAAATTCGAAAAACTAATCTCAGTGACGAAACTCGTGCGCGCAACTCCATCCGCCTGATCAGTGAAAAACAAAAAAAAACTATACAAACAAAGTGAAAAACAAAAACCTATAAAGCAAATTGAATTACAAAAAATATATAAGAATTAAGTGAACTACAAAAAAGGAAAAAGAACAAAAAAAATATAACAAAAAGTCAAGGTGAACTACGACAAAAAAAAATATATAAGATCAAAATTTGAATTCAAACAAATCAAAAAAAAACCAAAAAAAAAAAGAAAAAACACAAAAAAAAGGATAATTTAATATATCGTTCTACAATATAAAATAATCAACCGCGTCGCGCAAACCGACAAATCGAGCAGCGTACCCGGCACCCCCCAGGGTTATCAACAGAGTCAGGTACGTCTCTCTCATTTATTGCCCCTATCCTTTACACTTGGAATATTGTTCAAAAGTTAAGATATACTGAAGGTCTCAATGGTCAGAATACTTTTGCATGAAATTTGTGTAGGAAAAAGAATACAGAATATCTACTTTTCTTCCTTTATATATTTATTAAAGTGTGTAAAGTCCATATACATGTGATTGCCTATTGGATCTGCTCAGAAATTTTGATAAATATAAAAGTCCGCATGTGTTGCACGAAAGCTTTCAGAAGCAAAAGTACTCTTTACCGCATTATTGAATTCGGGACTTAAAATTGCTCGCGTCCGTGTGGAAACGCCCATATGTAGTACGGTTTTTAAGGAAAAATATCGTAAGTTTGGAAAAAAAATTTGAAGAGCACGTGTTAATAAGACCTTTCTCCTGCCGGAATGACTCTCAAAGGTAGAACCTGTAAAGGATATTTAAATATTTTCACTTTATTGACAAAAAAATCCTAAGGCCTGATAATTGGATAATTGAAAAAATTATCTTTCTAAAATTCAACCTTTAGGCACAAACATTTTTTTCTGAAATTATTGCAAATTCATGTTATACGTCTTCACCATGTTCGCTTTCACCAACCATATAAAGAAAAACTGTTGTTCAAAAACACTTAAACG
This sequence comes from Chlorops oryzae, assembly GCA_020466095.1. NCBI lineage: Eukaryota > Metazoa > Arthropoda > Insecta > Diptera > Chloropidae > Chlorops > Chlorops oryzae. Next base: position 26,197,380 of record CM035807.1, on the reverse strand, counting down.
CTGTGTGTTTTTTTAGTAAAAATACTCAGTTTTTTTTTATATTTGAATCTGGATAGACTGAACTATTTCTTGCAAAACCTGTTCATATTAACGAGGCTGTTCATGCTATCGAGGCCCAACTTTCTTATGTAGTATGTAGTAAGGTTTAATTCGAAATTTCAAATCTACAAAAAAATTTCTTATGATCATTTTGCTTTATTAGGCTCAAATATGTACACAGATTTAACATGTAAGGCTCACAAAAAAAATCTTTCTTGTGAAAAAGCTCAGTTTTGTGCAAAACAAAGTTCTTGAGCGGCCTTTTCGTTCGTCCACCAATCCGGGGCTTATACTATCCACACTCGACTGTATCTATGTATTTTTTCGTACAGCAAATACAACTTAAATATGATTTTTATAATTTTGATCACAAAATATGGATTAAGTAACCTTTTCTTTTTTTCCAATCGCAATCCAAAAAAATATGTAATGAGGTGCGATTTTTATTGAAAACTCTTGCTAATAACATATCCCACAGCAGCAGTAATGCGGGCTCCCATTTAAAGAGAAAATATGGATTGCAGAAATGGTTCAAAGAAATACTTAGTAAAAAAAAAATTAAACAACAAAGTGGCCAGGGTTTTACCGAAATATGCAACTGTTTCAGAAAAACTCATTGGTACCTCGACAGATTCGATTTTCTTTTCGAATAATTCATAAAAAATTCTTCGAACCTTTTTCTTCTCGAAACTCGCCATACAATTTCCCATACCCCAAGCTCGCATCACGATCGGTTCGGTCGAACTTCTTCGCAGCCAATACGTCCACGATTCGAACTTGTCGACTTGTTCGAAGGCTTGTCCAAAACTGGTCTAAGTTGTTTTTTCTCGTTTCATTCTTATTAAATTAACTTTAACAATCTCCGATGGGCTGGCAATCTCAATTTAATTTTAGCATAAAAACAGAATTAAAGCAGACAACTTTAAAAAGACAACATCGAATACGAGTTAAGGTGATCGAACCAACCTTGGCTTGAAGAACAAAACTACTTCACGTGAACTTGAATGAAAAAAATAATTACCCACTTGTTCCATAATTGGAGTTCGGGCAGCGAAGCTAATTGTCTGGACCAAACGCTTACAACGCAATTTGCTAAAAATCTTGTTGATGTATTGTAAAAAATGTAAACAATGATTTTTGCTTTTCTTGCTCACGCTCTTTCTCTCTCTCTCTCTCTCTCTTAATAAATAATTATTTTAAAAAAGACAAGTTTTTTTTATGCTCTGGCGACCTAAGCTTTTCAATTAGTTATTATATTGTAAATCTGATGAAAGCTTTTATCATTCTCTCATGTAATACGATGAGAGAATAATGTAACAACGCAGGAAGCAAGAGATTTAGCAACATATATATTACAGAAAAAAATCAGAACAAGATAAACAGTTTAACTTTAAATTTGCTCGAGTGAAGATCGAAATGATGTCGCACGCGAAATTCGGTGCAATCACTCTTCGTCGTTGCAATAAACGAATAATACCGACGAAACAAGTAAGATAATAATTTCAATAATTATGCAAAAATTTTCAGATAATTAAGAAAAAAAATATTTTTTTTCTCAGCTTCGTGCCCAAACAACAGCCTCAAACATACCCGGCAATGTTGGTGCGGAAAAACCGCCCTTAGACGCTCAATTGGAACTGGAAAACGCACGTCCTTTCACTGAAATGCCGCGCATAAGTGGGTTTCAGATGATATGGAACCATTTGCCGGGAGGAAAATACTACAACAAAGATACAACCGAAATTATAGAAATCTCTGCGAAAGATTATGGTCCCATACTGCGACTTCCGAGTCTTTTCGGCAAGCCGGGAATGGTTGTAACACACAATCCGAACGATTTCGAACGCGTTTTCCGAAATGAAGGCCAATGGCCCGTTCGTCCCGGACTTGATACAATAAGGTATCATCGTAGCGAGCATCAAGCTCAGTTTTATAACGGCATCGAAGGTTTGCTTTCGACGTAAGGACGAAATGAAGTTAATCCATTGAATTATTTTAGCCATGAAAAATTTCATTGCAGTCAAGGAGAGAAATGGGGAAAATTCCGTTCTATTGTGAATCCAGTGCTTATGCAACCCAAAACCATTCGAATGTACTTGCAAAAAATGGCCGACGTCAATCGTGAGTTTGTTGAGAGGTTCGTCTATCTTTAGAGTACCTACCTACATATTTTCTTTTACAATTAGAAAAAAAATTTTTTTTTTTCGTTTTTTGTCATCAGGATAAAAGAGATACGCGATCCGGAAACGAATGAAATGCCGGATAATTTCAAAGATGAGATAAATCGTTTTACCTTCGAATCAGTTTGTGTGGTTGCATTGGACAAGCAGCTTGGCTTACTGCGATCGAACATGATTGATCCGAAGATAAAAAAATATTTCGAGAATATATCGGAACTCATGGTGCTCTCTGGTGAACTGGATCTGAAACCGTCGCTGTGGAAGATTATAGCGACTCCGAAATTCAAGCGTCTAATAAATGTTCTCGATGAGATTCAAATAACGACATCGAATTTCGTCAAAGAAGTTATCGAAAGACTTGAAAATGAGAAAAACTCAGGAATAGAAAAGGCAGAGCATGAGAAAGGAGTCTTGGAGAAATTACTTAAAATCGATCGAAATGTCGCAACTGTGATGGCCATGGATTTATTGATGGCTGGCGTTGATACGGTGAGTGAAGATAAACAAAACATGAAAGACGAAAAAATAATCGGGGTCATACTTTCAGACCACAACCACACTCGTTTCAACCTTGTTGGCCCTAACTAAATATCCCGAAAAGCAAGCAAAGCTTCGTGAGGAGGTTCGTCGCATTTTACCGAAAAAAGACTCCGAATTCACTGAGGAGTCATTGAACGATATGGCATATCTACGCGCGTGTATCAAGGAAGGTCTACGCATTTATCCACTGACTGTGGGCAACGCTAGAGTCGTACAACGAGATGAAGTCCTTAGCGGATATCGTGTACCAAAAGGAACCGAAATAATGGTTTCCACCACCAGTCTAAACCGCGATGAAAATTACTATCCGCGCGCCAATGAGTATTTGCCAGAGCGATGGCTTAGAGCTACCAAAACCGAATGCCCAAATGAATTGAAGGCAAATCATCCTTTTGTCTACCTACCCTTTGGATTTGGACCTCGAAGTTGCATTGGCAAGCGGATTGCCGAACTGGAGCTTGAACTGTGTGTGGCGAGGATCATAAGGAACTTCGAGGTTGCCTTCAACTATTCGACGGAAAAACCATTCAAAAGCGTTTTGATAAATGTTCCGAATATACCGCTCAAGTTTCAGTTCACTGATATTTGCGATTAAATCAATTTTATTCAATAATTTTAAGCATTAATTTAAAAAGATAAAATAACACATCTTAACGAACAAATATTTGATTACACTAGACAACAAATAATTAATTTTTATTTCTTCTGAACGTTAACAGCACTTTTCTTATGGACTTTGGCCTCCTAAACACGAAAAAAGCATTTAAAACTTTTTTTTACAGAATTTATTTTTTTTTTAAATCAATATTTAAAAAAAACTCTTCCCAAGGTGTATTTAACAAGGTGTAGGCAATACGGCAATAACTTCAACTCGAACAAAAACAACATAGAATCGGCATTGTCAAGCGAAACGGGAATGTCAAAATCGGCTTAAGAACAAAATTTATAATGTTGTTTAAGAAAAATTTGAAAAATGTATACAAACAAATTTTGAGAAGTGTTATTTTGAAATTTGAGTTTCAGAATTAAAAGTTACGTCAATGAAAAATCGAAGCAAACACTAAAGATTTCGAAAAACTGTAAATGGGCTTATTTATTCAGAAAAATCGCTCAATATAGTGAACAAATTTGAGACACATTTTTAAACAGCCGTCAAAGTTTCCATGTATTTTGACAGTTAACGCAAAGAAGTTCTCAGAGTTCACTCCTTCGAGGGTTCGAATTAATTCCAATTTTGTTTGTCAAAAATGAACAAGAACAAGCATGAATATCTATTGCATACACCTTTTTAAATGCACCTTGAACTTCAAACTTGAACTTTCTTCAATGAATTTCTTAAAATACAAGTTTTAGTTAGACATAATTTTCAATGAAATTTCTTAAAAATGACAAGTTTTAGTTTAGAATCCATAGATTTTGAAGAATAATCATTTGGTTGGGTTAAGAATTTACTTTAAATACAAATTGTAAGAAAAATTTATGGTGCACGTGATCGATTGTTTAGTTGCCAAAGAGTGAAAAAAGCAATGAATTTTTGTCTAAAAATTTGAGTTTTTTTTTATTTACAGGCAGGACAGAATCTTACTTTCTTGACCGATCTGAAAACTATATAAAAATAGGTTTTAGAGGTGCTTATTTTCTTTCACTTGAGGGATGATTTGTTCAAATCGGATAATGGATTGACGAGTTCTGCTCAAAAAAGCTGCAATACACCCTAAAACACATTTTTTTTCTTTCAAAAATCAATATAAAAAACCCCTTCCATAAAAATTAAAAAAAATTTTTTTTTCGTGTTTAGAAGGCAAAAAAAGTCTTGTTAACTAGTGTTATTATCGCAATAAAAATTTTTTTTCATGCAATAGCATTAGAGGAAATAGAAATTAGAAGGCAATGCCAGATGTACGGATAGTTCTCTGCTGAGTTTTATATTCATCACAACGACTCTCTCAATAGATCGGCGAGAGAAAAAGCTCAAATAACACATAAAAATTATAATCTCAATCTGTACATCTATAGATATATATCGTACATGTGCTTTAACAGTGTCACAACTCAAATTTTGCAATTTTTCAAAAAAACACAGGTGCATTTGTATGACGAAGAGACTGACATAACTGATTTTTGCTCTAATGTTCAAAAGCAAAAACACATCAATGTGTATGCGATTAGGTAGACAGGTGACCTGTGAACACATTTCATGCATTACCTCAATTTGAAAAATTTGGAGTTGTGACACTATTGAAGCGATGTATGCACCAAATTAATTGCGGCTTAAATTATCCATCGACATCTGTCATTTGAAATGTCAACGGTATATTGGGTATATTAATCAGCATGGTCCTAAAGGGCCTCTCCATTGGATAGTTATAGGCGACATTAAAATTCCTTATGATCCGTGCAATTGCCAATTCCAATTCCATTTCAGCTATACGACGTCCGATGCAACTACGAGAACCAAATCCGAAGGGTAAATAGCCAAACGGATGACTCGTTCTCAGTTGATTTGGACATTTATTCTGTTCACCATCTTTCGTTGTTCGTAGCCAACGTTCGGGCAAGAATTCTTTTGCCCTCGGGTAATAACTTTCATCAAAATTCACACCCGTTATCATCATGCCCACATAAGATCCCTTCGGTACTCGATAGCCGCTTAAGACAACATCACGTTGAACCATACGTCCATTGCCGACCACTAATGGGTAAACACGTAGTGCCTCTTTAATGCAAGCACGCAGATATGACATATCGTTGAGTGATTTCTCCGAAAATTCGGAGTCCTTATCCGGTAAAATGCGTCGTAGTTCCTCGCGCAATTTTTCCTGCTTTTCCGGATTTTTCGCAAGACATAACAGAATTCCAATCAAAGTTCCAGACGTCTATATGCTCAAAAGAAAAACAAACTAAATTATTTATATTTAATTGAAGAAATTTATTTATTATTTCACCGTATCCACGCCAGCCATCAGCATGTCCATCGCCATAACCTTTGCTAATTTAGGATCGATCACAAGTAGTTTCTCCAGAACACTCTTGTCATTCTCGTGCCTCGTTATTCCGCTCTTCTGTTCGACTTCCAGACGTTCTACCGCTTCATCAATGAACTTTGAAGTTGAGTCAACAATACAGTCGAACGCCCTCATTAGGCGCCGAAATTTCGGAGTCGATACAATTTTCCACATCGACGGCTTCGTGTCTAACTCCCCGCCTAATACCATAAAATCCGTAACGGCGTTCATGAATTTCTGAATGAACGGATCAAGTTCGGCTTCTTTTAATAGGCCCAACTTTATATCCAGCGCAACAACCGAAACCGATTCCAGCGTAAAGCGATTTAAGATGCCTTCGAATTCTGCAGGTAATTCATTGGTTTTCGGATTTCGTAGTGTTTTTATTCTATTAAAAAAAAAAAAAATTGATTTTTTCTTTATACAAAAATGATTTCATTTACGGCCTCAACGAACCTCTCAATTAATTCCCGATTGACCTCTGACAATTTTTGAAAATATAAGCGAGCATTTTTCGGCTGCATCAATACGGGATTAACCATCGAACGAAATTTGCCCCACGTTTCGCCCTGACTGCAAGTTGATTTGAATGAAATTTCTCTCTACAGAGAAGAGAAAAGCTTTCGGAGAACTTTTCAACTATGTGAATACTTACGTTGTAATTAACCCCTCAACACCCTGAAAGAAATCGGCGCGAAGTTTAGTCCGATGGTAATCTAATGTGTCATTTAATCTTCGGACCGGCCATACACCTTCATTGCGAAAAACTGTTTCGAAATCATTCGGATTGAATGTGGTCACCATGGGCAGCATACCGAAGAGTCCCGGAAGATAGACGATGTCACCGAATTCTTTTTGGGTGCCTATCAAAATTTCGGTCAGATCTTTTTTGTAATATTTCCCCCCCGGTAAATAAGCACGCAGGGTTTTGAATACTCCTGGTGAAGGCATACTCTCAAAAGGACGTGCGGTTTCCCATTTACTTGAGGCAGTAGCATTGTCAATGACAGCCTCGGTACTTTGAAGGCGTATCTTAAAATTTATAAATAGATATATAGATTAGATCACAGCACTTATTCAGATAGTGTCTTATCTATTCTATAAACCACTTGAGAAATGTTACTACTTGCACTTTTGTCAGTCGCTGCAATGCTGGCGCGAAAGCTTTTAAATTTCGATACAAAGACATGTCGTGGACTAATGGAGTTCCAAATTAATATTAAATTTATTTCAGCTCGGTATGAAGAAAGAAACTAACTAACGTTTTGCCTTCAATCGAAAGCATTATCATCTAAAATTATCAAGAGAAAAGATTAAACATTTTATTGATCTACATTCAGTCAGTCAATAAAGTAAGTATGCACTGCAAAAATTTGTGTTTTTTCCATTTTTCATCTCTGTAAAAAAAAAAAAATCAAAATCATATTGTTCCATTTGACAACTTCAGTACAAATTTTGAGCTCGTTTTTCCATTAAAAATTCGAAGAAAAAAACCAAAAGGGAAATTTTCGCTGGTTTTTTAATTTTTTGTTTTTTACTTTTTTTTTAATGGAAAAAAGAGCTCAAAATTTGTACTGAAGTTGTCAAATGGAACAATAGGATTTTAATTATTTTTGTTAAAGAAATTTTCAGAAATTAAATTTTTTTATGGTTGGTTTGAAACATAATAAGGTTAATAATAACTGAAAATTATGAAGTTCACAAAAAATTATTTACAGAGACGAAAAATGGAAAAAGACACATTTTTGCAGTGCATACTTACTTTATTGACTGACTGTATGTATTTATATGAATTTTTCGTAATCTAAACAAATAAGAGAACCGATGTTTGTTTGGAGATAAGTGCTTTGTGAATTTCGCCGTTAAAAATACTCGACGCAAAAACCTCGATTTATGAATTCATAAATATACAAATTTTGTTTGGGTTTCTTAAAGAAAGAAAATATCTACGGTTTGCTTTGGAAAAGGTTGTAAGTCGACTCTTCAAAAAGAGTTGAGAGCAGTGCTGTCGTTTTTGTATCTTAGAAAGTACCAAAATGCTTTTAAAATGGTAGTTTTTATAAAATAAACGGAGTACTTCTAAAAAAAGAAGTTTTTAAGCAATAGAAGAAAAAGAAAGACTAGTTGGGGGTTTCCTTCGAAAACCTCAAACACTCGTACATCGAGAAGGCTACAAGGCTACTTTTTCGCTTCTTCAATTTTTTCACTTTTAATTTTTTTTATTAAATTTTTTTTTTTTTTTAACTTTCGAACATTCGATTGAATTAATACTTATAGCCCAAAAATGGCATCAGACATACGGCTTGACGCCAAAAATTATATCGAACTTATTGCTTGGGTTTCATGAATGTTAAAGGCCCCTATTATGAATGGCGACTGTCAACAAAGTTGATAGTTGATACTTTTTGTACAGGCCATAAAGTCGTTCGTCGCAGGTGGACGGAGTTGATACTTTTGAAATAAGTAGAGACAAGCATGGTCTACAATGTAAATAAGTTTCAACTGTGTCCACCTGCGACGAACGACTTTATGGCCCGTACAAAAAGTATCAACTATCAACTTTGTTGACAGTCGCCATTCATAATAGGGGCCAAAAACAGATAAACGTATGCGAATATAAAAAGTTTTCGAAGATGCTATAACATCCAAATAGTAGTACGTGAATGAAAGTAGTACTAAGGTAGTGCATCGAGACAAAAAGTAGCAAAAAAACTACTATAGTAGCATTTCGACAGCACTGGTTGAGAGCCCACAAAATTGTTCCCTTTGCCATTAATAATCAAAGTCACTGACAGGGTCAAGGTCACGGTCACTGTCTCTTAGGCCTGTACGCTAGAAGGTTACGGGCACCTGCTTTTGATTTCTGTCTGGATAAAGAGGAGGAGGAAACGCCTCAACATCTTCTCCCGCACTGCCCGGGATTAGCTAAGCTGAGATCTAAAGCCTTGGGATGTCAATTCTTTCACTCCCTATCTCGGAACTCGGAAAACGTAATCCTTTGAGGATAGCAAGCTTTATGGAGCGAACAAAATGATTTATTAAATAAGTTTCCGAACCCGGGGGTATCACAATGGACCTTTCTTTGGTATAAGTGCGCCACCTTCTGGTGGGCAGCCCCTTTAACCAAACCTTTATGTGAACATGAAACATTTGCAATAAAACATACGCAATGTCTTAAGATTTCACAGCACAAATGCGTGCCTCTCGCTTGCCGAAAAGGCAAAACGTTATTTAAAAACAACAGGTATTTGGCAGCCCGCCAAAAAAAAGTTGTAAATAAGTCACTGACTTTTCCTGCTGGGTAGCTGCACAAAAATGGCAAGTTAACACAGGACGAGCTAGCTCGAAGTTGGCAGTCAAAATGTTAAGCCCGGCAAAAGAGTTTGAACGATCAAATTTAAAATCAACAAAGCCCGAATAATAAAGCTAAAAAATTTGCTTGATTTTATTAAAATGGGCCAAAAATTTAAGGAGAAGAAGCTGTCTAAACATTTCAACTGGTAATTTTTTTCCTATCAAAAGGATTTGTATTTTCTTATAGGACTTTAAGGAATCTGTGGCTAATGCCAAGCAGTGATGGATCTATTTTGTATAGAAAAAATATTCTCTCTACCTCACTTCTGGCCCCAAAATTTAAATCAGCTTTATCCTTGAATTTTCCTCAACTACAAAGTCTTTGATCATGAATTTTGTAGAAAACTACTTATAAAATCAATTAATTCTATTTTCAACGTTAAGTGCTGAAAGTGCTTACCGAGGTCGATAGTGAGGCGAGATTGTTGTCATTCCATTGGACATGAGTGGGCAGGTACTTCAGAAACAATCTGTCAATAAACATAACTTGTAAATCATCTTAGAATTTGAAAGTGAAATCATCTAATTAAATGTAATTATCATTTCGATTGGTCCTCGAGCATTTCAAGTCCAAATTTCCAGCGTTCATTTTATACCAAACCGTTATCATTTATTTATTTCCTTTTAATGAAACTCAAAAAAAAGTTTTCATAAATATTGAAAGCATTAAAATTAATTCGAACAACTCGAAAAGCCCCTCATTCATTCTATCAGCGACTATATAAGCCCAACTCCGAGCGACATTCGATTCATTAAGTTTCGTCAGTTACAAATCGATTGATTAAATATTTATATAGCCGTAATGCTCGTTGGAGGCATTGCAGCATTTTGGCTTCTTCTCTGGGGATTAAATAAACCATTTAGCGATGCTCTATTCAATTCGAAGAACTGCGAACTTCAGAGCACGATTCTCGATGCAATGCGAAACCATTCGGAGGACATTCTGACTCATTTGGGCTTACGTATCGAAGGGTTGAGGCTACGCTTGGATACAGTCGCTGAGAAGCTTCAACGTTTTGAGGATGTTTCAACTTTAAAGAAGAGCGAGGAGCTTCGTCTGCCTCAAGATAAGGCGAAAGACACCGCTGTAGACTTGGATTCAAATAGCAGACTAGTTGAGGAAATCGATAATAAAAAGATGGATCGATGCAGCGGGGGCAAACGGTATCATCGTCTTCTTAGAGCAGTGCAGCAGCTTGAAAGGAATCAACTCGACTTTGGTGAGGATGTTGCGAATAATTTCAACGAACTAAATAACCTTAGCTACGACATAGAAAGGAAACTTAATCAAATTATGCAAAGTAAATCGGAGAAAAATTAAGATTATGGATTCTTATTTCCGTCTCTTAATGGTGAAAGGTTTACCATGGGATGAAGTGAAGATTTTGAGAGGGGGCGGTAAGAAATTAGGAAAATACGAGCTCGGTCGAATTTCCGGTAAAGTCGTAATGTTTTCGAAAACCAGGAAGGAACATAAGTCGTCCTATTTCAACATTTTCTAGCTGTTTAATTACATAAATAAGTCGAGGAGTTTTTCGTTACACGTTCAAAGTGCTTGATGAATGCCTCTTGTTTCGAAATATTTAAATCAAGGACTGAAAGTCTTGGAAAATCTATCAAGGAAAAAAATCCCTAAATCCCTTTTAGGCTTCAAGGACTCAAAGGATAATTTTGAGTTTTTACGTCTGATTTTTGGTAAAAATTGTTCAGGTTTGAAGTAACGAAACGGTATTAAGGAGCGCTCAGATAGAGCTTCTTCACTTGACGATGTTGTTTAGTAATAATTTTTCTATATTTAAATAAAAAAATTTGCAAATTATTCTTATTGGCTTGGGAACTTTGGGCCACAAAAGTTTAAAAAAAAAAGTTAGAAAATCGCAACATTTTTGAGATTTTTGTTATTTGTAGCTATTAAGCGAAGTAATTTCGGGTCAGTTGGTACTACAACTACTTTTAATGAGTCCAGGGCTAAGACTTTGTGATAGACAGGAAAGAGAAATATTGAACGAATTACGACATATAGCCATAATTAAGTGCGCAACTTAATTCTCGGCCACACTTTTTGTGAACGATTTAAAGAAGAAATTGAAAAAATCTAACTAAACCAAGTATAGGGAGTTACTATACGCATCGAGGACTTTCAGGAACTGCAGTCAAATTTTTTGCTATAGGTATTCGATGACCTTAAAAATGTGTCATACAGGCATGCTCTAGAAATCAAATCCGAATAAAAAAGTTCGAAATCAATGTGATTTCAATAGAAATTTTATCTATTTCGAATTTTTTTTTATGGGAATTCGATTTCTTGAGCATGCCTGATTGTGTCAGATACAGTCAGTAAAGATTGGAACCAAAAAAGTAAGCTGAAATAAGTCTAAGCTTTTTTCCAAAAAGGATGGAATTTTTATATGAATAAACAAAAATTTTGTGAAGTGCCTACGATCGCAAAATTTACGAAGATTTTTTTGCGAGCCTGCATGAGTCCCCCTTGTAAGAAACACCGTTTTAATATTTCTCATATAATAACAGGTGAAATTTACTTTTTCACCATGCTTTTTTTTCTAGGAAATAGGTATAAAACGCCCAGTTCATGATTTATATGATTAATGAAGCCATTTTTAAAGAAAACCACAAGAATTCATTTCCATTTAATTTATTTTCCAAATTAGTTTTTTGGACTTTTAAAACATCAAAACAAACACATATAAAATAACATATCGCGTAAAAAAGAATAATAGATTATAAGGATTTGATCTTAACTGAACGTAACTTAACTAACCTTACCTTAAATTTCTTGAATCAGCTGGTACCGATCATTAAAAACACAAGAAAATTTAAGTCAAGCAACCTTCAGTTACGACTAAAATCTTAGTTACTCATGGCATAATTTAGTTAAACTTAACTTTACTTAAGAGTAGAAGCGGCCAAATAAGACTTAACTGCTAACATTGGAATCTTGCTAGTTAAGCTTAGCAATATATTCACCAAACAACCTTAAGTTTATTTAAGTCATGAGTAACTGAGGAATAATTGAGCCTTAAGTTCATGCAATGAAAAAAACATTAAATCTCCAAATTCCAAACAAATTGGCTTAAAGCAACTTAAAAAACGCTCAAGGAAAATATTTACGTATATAAATCTGTATATTACGAGTAGATCTCATAAATATTTTGATTTCTTTAGTATGATTGGTTATGCTTGCTTTTTCTACAAAGTTTTTCTGTTGGTCCAAATGACAAGAGCTTCTTAAAACGTTTTGTCTAATTTACACTTAGTTTTATTTCATACTAAAATCTATATGGATTTGATGGAAGATATGCTCTTGGCGTTCTTTTTTTGATTTCACCTTTTTCTGTTTTCTCTTTTTATGTTTCCATGAATTTTATGAACTATGTATGTTGACAAATGCCATCAAAATGAATTCCTTCTCCGTGTTGAACGTTTTAATAATTAGTTTTTTATAAGAGTCTATACTGAGATAGGCGCTAAGTAAAGTGCCCATAAGAAACGTATGCAAAAAAAAAAAATAGAAAAATTCTTCGAAGTATGTAGGTACTTTACTTTGGCTTATACTGAGATGTCAAGTAATCAAGTGCGCAGGGTTGCATGCGACTTTCCGGCATTTCTTCGCCAGAGATATGAAGATGTCAATTTTTTATGCAAAGTAAATGCGAGAGCAACTGATTGCAGTATATTTCTGAAAACAAATATGGACGCCGACTTTTGAAAGTGTAAAATTTGTGGATTATTTTGAAGAATTTAAGAAGCGCGAATATTGTTGTGTCTCTCGCCCTGTAGGAGATTGTATCGAATGTTCTCCTTATGTGCAAGTATTTACTGCATGTCTCAGTATAGACTCTAAATATTGAAAATAATTTACATATATTATTAATTGTTTTTTTTTTATGATTGAATACATTTAGATAATAAACACGTTCTTTATTCTAACGTGTACATAGGACTAATGCCGACCTTACACTCACAGTCAAGCAGATTCACAGGACACGGAAATCCATAGCGACGGAGTCTTACTCCTTCCGTCGCAATGGATTTTTTTCCTATAAATTTTTAAAGCGCTTTTAAAAAGCCTCCTTCCAAAGCTATCAATTTCTTTGTTATATTTTATTGGTTTTAAACATCTTAAAGCACACTTGAAATTACAACATAAATTATAATAATTGTTCTTACTAATTTCCTTATTCAAAAATGTTTTGTTTTGTTTTGCTTTGTTTGCAAACTACGGAAAATTGGTTTTTATAAAATGTTTTTTCTTTACTTTTATTCAGTCCTAATTTTCGGATATGAAATTGGTATTTTGCAAAACTGCCTGTCATTAGGAATATCTTTACGGATTATTCCTATTATATTGGCGTATATATATAATTTGTTATTTATACAGTCGAACCTCTCTAAAAAGAACTCAATTTTTTTCCATTCAAAGCTCATTGGTTGTACTTTCAGGATCCTCCTTCCTTTTTTTACCTCTCTTCAGCTACTCTTCCCGCTTTAATACTCTATCTATCCATTTTTCATCATTTTCCTTCTCCCTCTCTCTTCTTCTCTGTCCTATCTCTTCCTATGTCTTCCTCTCTGTCCCTCTTCCTCTCTGTCCTTCTCTCTTACTCTCAATCTTTCTCTCTTCCTCACCCTCTTCCTCTATCTTGCTCACTCTCTCCTCTCTATCTCTCTTGCTCTCTCTCCCTCTCTCTTGCTTTCTCCCTCTCTTTTGCTCTATCTTGCCCTCTTTTGCTCTCTCTTCTTCTATCTTCCTCTATCTTCAACGCTCTCCCACTCTCCCTCCTTATCCCTCTTTTTTTCTAACTTCCCTCACCTCACTCACCTCTCACCCAGCCTCTCACTAATCCTCTCTCACGTCCCTTTTTTGTTCAAAATTCAATGTGCGTTTCCTCGAGATTCGTTACAGAGAGCTTCGACTGTGTAAAGCTGTGTTCAACATAATAGCAGAACTACGGACGACCATTTCTAAGAATGTAGAGATCCAAATTATTGCAAAGAATTATGTAGATTTTCCCATAAAGCAATTCAGATGATAAACAAAAATTATTCCTATTGCCATACTTCCTCCCATGAACACAGCTGTAAATGGATTATCCATTCATTTAAAATGATGAGCGAAAATATTGTTGTGGAATTTGAGTTTCATACTCGATGGCAAGCTCAAAATTGTAAAAAGCTTTGGATAACTAAAAGAAAAAATATTATATTTTCCGAGAGTAATTTTTTACTAGGTACATATTTCCATTCAGAAAAAAAAAAAGAATTTTCAAACCAACTCAAAATGATTTCATGAATAAAAATACAAAAACCAAAAACAAAAGTGGAATTCCGCCCTTTCAAATTGCTCGTATAAGTCAAATATTTTTGGCATGTTGCAGAAAACGTGCCATAAATTTGCAACAAGACGTAAAATATTCGCACATGAGGCCATTACAGCGCTAGGTACATACATATATACGTATAAACACTCAAAAGAGAAAAATGAAAAATAAAAAATAATATAGACGAAAAAATCCGGCTTTAAACCGCATAAATTTCTGCTCTGAAAGCGTTTCACGTCAACACAAGCGCCACAAAAGACTGTGACTGAGTCAAAAAATTCAAAAAAAAAATTAAAAGCAAAAGCAAGAAAATTCAATAACGAAATAACAAAAAAGAAAAGGTAAAAGCCCGTAAAACCGCAAAAGCGTAAAAACGTAAAAATTACAAAAGTTTTTAAATCGTTTGAAAATTCTGCAAATAAACTGGAGCGAAGGGACAGAAGAAAAAATAACGTAGCACACGTGAAGGCGTGGGGCCTACACCAGGGAGGGGCCAGCCGTCTCGTCCAACGATGGTGGTTGAGACAAAAATAAAAAACACACACGTTCCCATTGTAAAACTGTAAATTGTGAGGCACGTGCTCGGATATAATTTCTCGTTTTAATTGCTACAAGAAAGCGTAAACGCAAAGACGCCTTCTTATTGCAGTAGGGCTGTATCGGTACAAAGCGGCGCAAACGGAAACGGAAATCGTTAAAACGCGTTGCTGACGCAAAACAATTAAGCAACAACAGTAAATTAGCAGTTATGATGCTATTAGAAATTTTTTGCGCTCAATAATTAAATTCAAATTTAAAAAAAAAAAAAAAAAAATTTGTTTTTATATTTTATTTTATATTTAGCAGGAAAAGTTGCCAGCAATAATGGTATATGTACCTGACCTACTCCAAGCCGAGGCACCCTAACCTACTAAACCACAAGGACAATAGACGAAGCACATTATAAACGGACTCGATGTCAAATACACATGCAGCAGTTGAGTTGCTTCAACTGAACATGATAAATGCCTTTTTGCCTCAACCACACGAACAAAACTAAACCGAGCCATCAACACTCAACTCTCTTTTCCTAAATACGCTTAGGCATGCATAGAGGACACACACACACACACACAAAACTACCAACATACACGAGTCAAACTGAAACGAAACGTAACAAAAAGAGGCAGTGACAATGTCACAGACCTGACCTCAACTGCCGCAAATCGACTTCAACTGACGTTGACAGGATGTGTGAAGTGTGAACGCTTCAGAAATGAGTTCGCAACTGGGACCTGGATTAAAGGCTTCTCCGGGTCCATCCCTGTTTGTTTCATGTCCTTTTCGTTCCAACGAACAATTTACATTAGAACTTTTCCACAATGGACGATAATGACGTGCTCGCACGCGAACAAAATGGCAACATTTTGAAGTGGAAATGCAAATTTCGTGTTAGTGCAACGGACAAAATTTAGAGGGCAATCGAGAGGTTCACGGTCATGTTGGAGAGATTTAAAGGCATGATTTCTGATAAAATTTTTTATTTGTTATTATTCATTAATTTTTCTTGTTTCATTGGGTCGAGGTTATACTTCTCTCAATAAATGCTTTTCTTTATTATTATAAGGGCCATCGGCCGCTTCGTTCGGGAATATTCTCTTCGGGGCTTCGTGTAGCACACTCCAGTTATGATAACGAATCAATTGTCAAGAGTCTGACTATTGAGAATAGCTATGTTAGAAGCGAAGTCGAAAATAGGATGTCTATAGAGCAAGGTGGATCGTTTTACTGGACAAAAAAAAAATGAAAATTGTCCTAGTGAAATAAGACTCATATTTTAATTGGGTTTTTAGAAAAAATGAGACGACTTTTTTTACGCCGGAAAATATGCCACAATTTTTTTAAGTTATATTAATATATAAAAAAATATGTGGCATATTTTCCGGCGTAAAAAAAAGTCGTTTCATTTTTCTAAAAACCCAATTAAAATATGAACCATTCATCGGATTTTTTTTGTCTTGGTCTTGAAATGCTCTTAGAAATCCACTCTTTTACGTAAGATAGCCGGAACTTAAATACTGGACCTTTTTCGGAAATTAGGGTTTGAAATCAAGTTTTTGTAGAAAATTATTAAAAATTTCATAAAATTCTCGCCTGTATCGACCTATAGCGCCTAAACTGTTGAACCGATTTCATCCATATGTATGAAGAATATGTTGCATTTTTACTCTTCTTTCATATAAATTAAAATTTTTTGAAACGATCGAACGAAAATGGGGCTACGACTAAAAAATATTGACAAAAATTCGCAAAACCTTTCTTAGCGGATATTTAAAAAATGCGAGCTAACTTTCAAATTTTACGCATATATTGAGATTCAGCGAAACAAATACTACAAAAAAAATTTGGTTTCAAGTCAAAGGCACGCAAAAAGTTCGATTTTGTTGTGCAGTGTTATTTATTTAAGCAATAATAAATTATTGCATAAATTTAACGAGAGCACTAGCTGCGAGGCTTTCGGCTCTAGCTCGGAATAAATGCGACTATTAACCTTAAATAAAACATAAAAGGTCTACTAATGGAGTGGTTAAATATGGGAGTGATTATTTTTCAAAGACAACTTCCCAACAAAAAACCCTGTTGACTGACAATTTTTTAGAAAATACTATGTACTACATAATGTTTTCTTTTTATTACTAGTTAAGAAGTTGGAGAGAAGTCGAATTTACTGCAGGACCCTAACTTTTCTAGTACAATAACCCAGCCAAGCACATATGGAGTTGTCCGAAAAATATTGTAAAAGAGCTCCTTTTAACAGTGCCGTAGCAACCATAGTGGCAAGAGGGGGCTTTTCCCCCCCACGCATTTTTGTTTTTGCCCATGAATAAAATTGAAAACATTATTTCCCCCCTCCCAAAAATTGGAAAAATAATTTTTCCCCTCACTCAAAACAGAATTTCTACGGCACTGCCTTTTAAAGCACCCTGACGAAGTGTTTTCGGAAAGCTCCGAATAGGAGTGTAAGAGGACTCCTAAAAAGAAGCTCTTTGAAGTTTTTATTTTGCCAAGGCCTCAAAAAACAATGTCTAGGAGCATTTAGGGAGACTAAACGAGTAATTTTTTGAAGTAAATAACTGAAAGAGCATCCAAACGAACTCTTAAGGAGCAACCATGAAAGTTAAATTTTAAGTTCCCAAAAAAAATACTTCATCCATATTAGGATCCGAGCTCTTTTCTCCCTAAAAACGCACATTTGGAGCTCCTATCGGAGCGGTTTAGAAGCAATTGCGCTCCGGAAAAGGAGTCTTTAACAGCTCCGTGCGGACTCTTTTGGTTGCCTTGGAAAGCTTAACAATTGCGACTAAGATAAAAATAAATCATTTCAAATATTATTACCTCATTTAAGGCCCACACGATTGGAAGGTCGGATTTATTTCTCCCCTGCTGATTTACAACCCACGCGTAAGAGCTCTGCTCCTCAGGCTACGCACCGCGGGGTCAAAAGGTATGATGTAAACATACCACTAGAAGGAAAAATATTTCATGCTTTTGTTCAGGAAGTGATTAATTACAAAAAGAAAAATAAAACCTTAATCAAGATTTGATAAATCAAAATAAATAAAAAGCAACGGATAGAAAATTTTACTTTGGCTTATATTTAACAAATATGTATATAGATTCGATTAAAACTAGAACACACCTTAGTCCCCATATTGGGCTTGCCAATACAATGAATAACATAAAAATAACTTTACAAGAAGAATTGTCATGACCTTTCCTTAAATTTACACAAGCATCATTTGCAAAAAAAAAAAAAAAAAGAAAAAGAAAAATGAGCACAACATCGTTTCTTGGGGCGGTAGACGGGTCCACATGAACATTGGTGTCTAATGTTAACTTAATGCCGTACTACAATATAGATTAGTCAATGCCGTTACACGTTTTCCTTAGTACCAAAACAATTTGTATTAATCTACTTTCTTGTGTATTTCGACTGCCACCTTTCTTCTTGTACTTCTCGTTTCGTCTTTCTTCTATATTCTTTCTTCGCGATTTGTTTTATTCCATAAAACTTTTGACTTACACAATTACTTTCAGTATTTTCTGCCGATGCCTGGTCCTGGATTTAGTAAGCGACAAAAATGCGGTGTTGTCACGCGACAATCGACCTGGATATGGCGCCTTTGCCGCATTGACATTGACGGTCATTGACGACTGGCAGCCATGTTGATAAATTCGCTGTGTTTTTGTACCTTTCGTTCATTCATATCCAAACGAGCGAGTGAACGAACAACCGAACGAACGTTGAGTGTCGGGAAATGGATAAACGGCATAGCGTGATGGTGCGAAAAATAAGCCAAAAAAAAAAGGAGAGAAAAAGAAAAACAATAGTCCATTAGCATATACTGAATTTCCATGAGATAATTTAAGGATATAATAATGGAAATTTCAAAAAATGCTTTAATTAGTGGTATAAAGCCATTTATTTCAGTCATTAATATTAATATTTTGCTTTCAAAAGGATATGCTTTGATTTCTATAGTGTGTAATGAAAGGGAAAATTTTTTTTTAACTTAATGGCCTTTTTTCATTGTCAGAGATTGAACTTCATTAATATAGGAGTGTACATATTATGGTAGGTTATACTATATGAAGATACCCTTGAGATGACGTCCATCTAATAGTTTATTTCAGAGCCCGGACACTCCGGTTCAACAATTTTAACATGAAATAAATCATTTCAGAAGGACGTATTCAACCGGAGATGGGGAGAGCAGACGGATGAATAAAATAAACCTAGTTCTCGTTCTCGTTCTTGATCAAGATCCCTCAGGTTCAACAGTTACAAGATCGATACAACTCTAATACCTCTTGTTGAAGCAAAAACTATCACACGTCTCCTTCGAATGTGACGCATCTCACAAATTGAATGTTTTCCATCAAAACTATTTCTATCTCTTCGGGTCCCTAAGAATATTCGCTTCTTTGAATACATTAACTAATATAACTAACCAGTCAACCATATTCGGAGTGCTCCTAAAAAAGTGAAAAAGGACTGCTTTTAATGCTCTCTTACTGAGCTTTTCGAAGTAGTAGCTTTAGCAAGGGTCTCCAAAGAAACACCGCTTAGGACCATTCTGGGAGACTAAACGTTAAATTTTGAGTTCCCAAAAAATACAATTTTCCCATATTAGGATCCTTTTTTTCTCCCGAAGAAACGTTCATTTAGAAGCGCCGAGCGGACTCTTTTGGGTGGCTGGGTATGAGTATTTTTACAAGTTATATTAGCACCTAAAGATATGCACTTTTATATTTCAAAGTCTTTATCTGTGGGGCTTAGTTACAGAAAAATCCCAAAAATCTTCTGCTTGAAGATGTTATAAAGCACTTTTGCACTGATGGGCACTTTTCATTTCCAGTTAAAAAGCAGTAAAAATAATTTTTTAATGATATTTCAATTCAATATGGCAGTGCCAGTACCGAAAAAATATTGCCGTATCAAATATATTCTCAATATTTATATGCATACTTTAAGGCGACCTACAAGAAAATAAATTCAATTTTTTTAAAGAAAAATATGGATATTATAGAGCCCATTTTGAATTGTGTCTCTTTTGAAAACGGTCTGCGATGCGTCTGTTGCTTCTTCCTATTCTTCTCGGAGTCTTCCTCCACAAACTGAGACCAAGGTCTACTTTTCTGGGTTTGGTTATTTTCATTTTTCTTTGACTTTGACATTTGAATCACTTAAACCAGTGGTGTCCAAAATTCGATTTCTCAAGGACATGAGCTTGAAAGACTGAATTCCGCCGACGCAGAAGCAGCACACATAAAGCGAAAACATTTCGGTACAAAAGTCAATTAATAGGTTTGGACATCACTGACTTTGACTCTTTCTCACTCTCTTGCCACTGAGTCTGCTAAGACTGCTTTGATGGCATATATCCATGTCTAAAATATCTAAATAACAAAAAAAAAAATAGTTAATGCTTTACTCACAATATCAGCAACGATGGGCTCTTCAATTTCAAGTCCTTGCAATGACTGCTCTCTGCTCAAGTGCACCTCGTATGATAATGTCGGTGTCACAAAGACCACACGATTCTTTCGTGTTTGCAGCACATTCGCAATTACTAACTGCAAATGTAAATGTAAATGTGAGTATTAATGTAAATGTGTATGTCAACATAAATGTTAATGGAAAAATATAGAATTAAAGTTAAATTTCTAAGTTGACAACAGCAACAAACGGAAAAAAACAAAACAAAAACAACATTTATACAATAATAACAAACAAAAAAAAAAGCAAAACGGAAAGAAATGTGAATGAATTGAAAGCATGCACAAAGGAAAAACAATGAATAAAATGAATAGAGACAAAAGGAAAGACTTCCAGATATGTATATGGCAATGATAATGAATTTTCATCAACAACATAATCAACAAAAACAACAACAACATCGACATGAGAAAGCCACAAACAAAAGGAAGTGCCCTTTATGTTAAAGTAAAAGTGGAAAAAAGTTCGTGTCCTGATTTCGTTTTGTTTTGAGTGTTTTTGTTTTCTATTTTCATTTCTTGTTTTCCGTTTGTTTTCCGACTTTTCCGCCGTCAATTTGAATGTGCAACAACGTTTCAACGGTGCTTACCTTATGCTTGTACTTGCTTAAGCTATCGCGAGCCTTAGTTATCAGCAGATTCTCATCCGTTTCCAACTTAAATGACACAACGTACGCATGTGGAACCCATAAACTGACGAGCGGTGCAAGCATTTTCGGTACCAGCTGCAGTGAAATCGTCGGGGCACCTTGACCCGATTGAATTTTATGCGTTGGCTGAAAATTTCAGTTTAAAGACATTGTAATTTTACAGTTATTTGTTTTTTTTTTAACCTTTATTTGCATCTAAAAGAAAGCAATGCTTTTAGGAAATTGAATTTCAAATCGAAAAATATTTACATTGGTAATAAAAATTCGTAAGCTCTTAAGCTCACAGTAATAGCCTTGACAGAACACAACTCAAGTAGACTTAACTTAAGTTCAGGTGATTCGATTACTTCGGTTCATTCAATATGGAAGCTGCTATCGAAAATTGAACTCGACTTAAGAACCAATCTCTATGGATTAAGGTAATTCGTTCCTTGTTTGTGCTAAAAATTGGTAAAAATCTTCTTCCACACAGAAACCCTTGCCGCAATCCCGGTCTCAATGTTGTAAACGATTTTTTATTAAAATACTTAAAAATATGGACAAATCCAGCAGAAAGTAAAGCGGGTGTTCCTTCGAATATCAATTTTCGGTTGACTTTTCTAAGATTTCGGCGAATCAACGAATATTGTCTCGATTTTATGCAATTCTAAGAATTTCCCCCAACATTTGATGTTCCTTGCTATGTGCTTTATATAACAACCAAGGATCTTAAAACCTAGAGCTGCAATATATTGTTTTCTTTTACTTTCAATTAGATTGAGCTTCCATGAGTGATGCTCGTCATTCATAATGCAAAAAATAGATGAGGTAAATTCTTGCGACCTCCCTTACGCAGTGTTCTGAACGCCTATTTTTTCTAAATTTACTGGACGAATGAGTCGAAAGGTTAGTTTCCGTGGATCTATGTATATGCAATCGAATTTGTTTACTATATATTACTATATTTTCGATAAACCTGCCGCTTATCCATCTTTTAATTCATGTAAATCTAAATAATCACAATCCTTTCATGCTAAAAGCTTAACTTAAAGTGTACGAGAGCACTGGATTTGCACACATTCCCCAGAATCATTTTTTAAAACGCTAATGCATAGGGAAACCGATACTATTTCAATTTAGGACCCAAAAATTTTGAAAATATTTTGAAAATGCAGGGGTGAATTCTTCTCCAGTTCCAGGTAGACAGGTAGATCGATTCTGTTCACTTTTGGGTTTTATTGCTTTTCTACATATTTCATAGATTAGTTGTTTTGCAATTTTTATTTGGGTTAGATTTTTCAGTAAATTCGGGAATATTTGGACTGTGGTTAGATTTTTCTGTAGGATTAAGCAATTTTTTATTTTTCTTTGTTGTTTGTTACACAAATTCGCATGATATGACAATACGGAAATATCATATTGATGCATACCAATCACAGGTATACCCAAGAAGTATGCAACATTTTTTTTAACTTGCCATTTTTAAGGATGTTGCAGGCGCCTGAGCGTATTGAAACCCAGCATACTTAATCTTGGTGTAAAACTCTATTTTCGAGAATTTTAATTAAGCTAGTCGCATACCTCGAACAAAAAAAATTGTCATGGAAAAATATCCTTCCACGGGAGCATGTATTGGTTTTAGCAAAATTACCTGAAAAATATTTTTGTAATATTTCCTGAGTAATTTTCTATATATTATGCTTTTGAATGAACATTCTATCTTTATAGTTGTCTTAGATATGGTTTTTTTAAAATTTTCTCTAAAAAAACCCCTTTTTCAAGGATGTTCAAGGACTATAGGGGATCGAGAGCGAAAACTTCCGAAAATTAAATGATTTGCATTTACCTAAACAGCAAAACAACTAAAGTTGAAATCGGCTTCCGGGGCAGAATCACTATGCTTATAGTGCTATACCCATTAGATGTTACTCTTCGCGGATTTTCCAAAAACCCATACTTTTCTGAAATTTAATTGAAATCTAGTTTGCTTTTATGTACATACATACACCATAAAACCATCTAATTTTTTTAAAGCCATTTATTCGCAATTAAATCCTTTTTTTCTTTAGTTTGGCAGTCACAAAAACGAGGC
Organism: Chlorops oryzae; assembly: GCA_020466095.1. Classification (NCBI taxonomy): domain Eukaryota; kingdom Metazoa; phylum Arthropoda; class Insecta; order Diptera; family Chloropidae; genus Chlorops; species Chlorops oryzae. The sequence continues at coordinate 26,174,163 of CM035807.1, read as the reverse complement.
TTCATAACTTCTAAACTTTTTATGAAAATAGGGAAAATTAATGGTTCAATTTCAAAGATACCGAAGTTCTTTGAAATTTTTTATGACAAATTAACATTGTACTCATATGGATCTTAAGCTTTATACCATTATGTTCTCAAAAACATTGTACAAAAAAAACATTGCATACTTCAAGGCTTAATTTTGTACTTTTCGTTGCTTACATGATAAAATTAGATGTGCCGTTGGTAAAAGAGACTTCTAAAATCCTTTTTAAATTTACCTTCTGCTAAAATTAGTAAGTACTTTTAACTGGGTACTAAATTTTCTTTTTCTTTTCCATGCAAAAATATGAAAAATGAGCATGTTATTTAGAAGTGGTTTGCCTTCAAACTGAACAAATTGAATCGCAATTATTCAAAATAAAGATGAATTTTAAAAATATTCTAAGAAGCATATCCGGTTTTACGATGGCTTAAGGTATTTTAACAGGTGTTTCAACAGCTTTTAAATTTTAGAAGGCTTTGACACGATAAAAGGTGTTCACAATAATTATTTTGGCACGTAGAAATATTGCCAGACTGCCATATTAATATGCTTTTGTGAATAGCCTAATTAAAATTATTAAAATTATATAAATTTAATTTTTTTATATATTGAAGTGCGTACTTTTAAGCATTGAATTGAAATATTTTCGATTGCTCTGCCAAAGCATAGCTGACATTTATATTTAGACAAAAGTTGCAAAAGAAAATCCTGTTTTAGTAAAATAAAGCCGCTTTTTATTTCCATATGTTACCAGAGACGACAGTCAATGAAAAATATGGATGAAGCAACAAGTTGAGAAATATTGTGCACGTCTTCCATGTAAGCAATATGTCGATTATAAGCATAATTTATCATCGATTTCGACACTTTTGGCAAAGAACGTGCACAAATTTTGTAAATAGAATTGATCATCGAAAAACGAGGAGCTTGAGCTGACGCAAACAAATAATTCATTGTGTCCATTTACATATTGATATGTTATTCAATAAACCATTATTCATTAGGATTAGCTCCTTTTCTGCGCATTAAATCTAATATCGTGTAATTTAAAATACGCAAAATAACCTCCAAATGGAGCTCATTTCGTATGCACAATAAAATTATGTTAATCCTTGAAAGGCCTAACCGGGTCCTTTCCTTTTTATTGTTGCTAACAATTTATGTCATAATCATATAGACGGACTTATAAAGCTAAATTTTATGTAATTCTTCCAACAACAACAAAAAACAGCAGCAACAACAACGACGTATGCAAAATTATCCAAATAAGCGTTTTCAAGAGGCGAACGTTAATGGCGCTACCGGAAACCACGCAAATACGTGAGTAAAATCAACATAGCGCAGCGACCGTAAAATTTCTACACAAGAACTCACTGCGTTTGATGCTCGAGAACATAAGGGGAAGTATATATGTATGTACTCTTAAGTGGGTAAATATGAGCAATCCGGGCAGGAGTTCTGTTATGTTCGGTGAGAATGTAATGGCTTAAGAGCTTAATATTTTTTATGGCTCTTTTTTCATGGAATTCTTAAAACATTTCTCCTTTCTCGGTATTAGGTATGAAAATTCTTTTAATTGGATATAGCATTGAATATAGCATTACAGAGATCCATGTTCGATGCCGCCAAATACTGTGGAGTCTTCAAAAAGATGACGAATTTTTTTAAGGATGATTTATATTGCTGAAATCTTTTCAAAATCCAAACAAACAACAATAATGTAAAAAAAAAACGATTCAAAAATACTGGAACAACTGACTCAACGTAGGTATCTACTCCTTAAGCCATTAAAAATATTAAAAGTCGTTTTACAGATACAGTGTACTCTCTCCTTGCGGAACTCCTCTTAAGCGGACACTCTCTGGGAATGACCTAGTATTTCTGCTTCTCAAATAGTTTCCTCTTAAGCGGACGCCTCTATTAAGCGGACATATTTTTCGGTCCCGTAGATGTCCATTTAAGAGATAGAGAGTATCCTGTACATCCCAACAGAAACTTTTGCCTGACACGACTGTATAAATCTATGTACATCACAATTACCCTTTCTTTCATCTCTTGAGAAATAAAGAATTCGGTAACTTTACTTTCCGAAAGTCCAATAAATCTCAATGAAACTCCAATTCGAATGTATTAAAGTTCAACGTACGTATGAGCAACGTCGCATTCAGTGCGTTCAGAAACATTACTCATACGTCCCGTGACAGATGTTTTAAAATTACAATTGCTTGCATTAAAAAAAAAATTTTTTTTCATTAAAAAAAAAACACAGGACTCATATTTCAAAGCTGCCCATAAAAATTTCCTTTCTCTATTGGAAACGAAAATGCTTAGATACTATCTGAGGGTTGGAAGAGGTCCATAAAAAGTTCAACGAACGCAATCATCTAAAGTAGAGGACCTCTTTTAATATGATATTTTTTTTTTACTCTTCATTGAGAAAACGAAGACAAAGAAAGAAAGTTTAGTTTCCATAAAACATTTATGACTTCATTTTCATTCAGTAATTTCCTTTGACAGAAATGACAGCGCAGATTATAATCTTCGCTCCGCATCGATTGATTCTGGGAATAACGTCACAGAAATGCTTGGCAACCAAGGGTCGTTGACTCAGAGTAATAAGTTTTTCTCCCAAACAATTTCCTTTGAAATATCCAAAGGAAATGTTTGTTTATGCACAATCAAATTACGAGAATATTACAAGCAATAAATGTCCAAAAAAAGAATGTTATTTCAAGTGAAATTTTTCCAAGACTTGTAAGAGAAGTCGGAATGACAGCATAATTCACATAAAAGGAGTAAATAAAACCCTTACAAATTTAGATAAATTCAGATATTTATGTATGCTGTTGTGTCGAATTGAAATGTTTTTGGAACATTGACGTCACTTGAGTATATTTGGTTGGTTTTACGTGGCAGAATGAATTACTTAAATTCAAAAGGATTTTATATTATTTGGAAATTCATTTAAATTTAAATTTTTTAAATACTAATTGAAGTCTTTATCCTTGGTCAGTAGGATATAGAGATGGAAAGATTATTAAAATATATGTATAATCGCAATTATTTGAAATTGTCGGTGCCATTAGAGCTCATCGTTAAATGTATCTCGCCCGAAGGGATATATTACTTCATTGTCGATATCAATGTCTCCGGCGTGGCTAGCTCGTGGCGTTGGCTTGACAACACAAGCAATTTTATTGAATTTACTAGATGACCCTTTTGAAAACGATACGACATTAAGTTGATGAATCGTTAAAGTGAATAGAAGTGAGAAGTATTATATTACTGAAGGATTAAAGGACATTTAACTATGATTGATATTCTCTTTAAGTCGTATAGTTGATTACCATTGTTTGCTTCGAATTGAGAAGCCCATAAGGGATTGAAAATTATCCTTTTTTAACTGAATTAAAATTTCCGTGTGTGCCCTTCAAATATTAAAGCAACCTTGAACTTTTTGGTGAACTTGGTGCCATGCTCTCTTGTATTATAATCCAACAAACTACACAGGCCAACATGTGTCTGTGTCTGTGTCTGTTGATGTAATCAACTTAATTCCTAGAAACCTTATATCCCTTCATGTTAAACAGCCTCTCTGTATGCTATGCTCTGTGATTAAAGGCAGATAAAATGCAAATAAATCCATTTATACAATCATCAAAAACAGCAGCCGACCTTGTAACCCAAACGATTCATGTGCACACTTCGTACGAACCTGCACGGCAAGGAGAAGGGCGAAAAAAGAGGAATAACAGAAACAACAACTAGGATCTAGGCCTTACAAAAAAGCCGTCTCCATAACACAGAGCGACTCATAGAAATTTGCAATGGATCTCTGCATTAAATGCCAATCGAAACTTATGAGCGATGAGCAGCTGGCATAAAACAACGCCATATGGCACATATTGGAATAGGGTGGCGGATAATAAAAAAAAATAGTTGGCAATACGAATGAAATTTTCAAAAATCGTTCATTTCCTCCGCTCGAGCATCGCTCAAGCGAAATTCGATTAGAATCGTATATTTCCAATCGGAAATTGAAGCACAAATTCAATCGAAACGTAAATGTCATGAACAAAAAACAAAAAAAAAAAAAACTATAAAAAAATGGTTATGGATTTCTTCTCGCGATATGAAAAACTTGGACCCACTACTAACCGTCATCGTCAATAAAAGCTATTAAACGTGGTGCCGTTGAGCGACACCCACACAAATTGCATGCGAGGTGGAAAAAGAAAGAGGATAAAAAAGAATTTATACTCATAAAAAAAAGAAGGAAGGATGAAAGGCCTGAAGAATAATGTTTACAGGCAAAATTATGCAAATCAAATCATCTGACGATAACAAGGACGCTAACAAGCGAGCTGAGAACATCTTCATGATGGGCATTCTGTGTATAATAAGCATTTTAGGCATTGAAAATTGTGGCGAGAAAGACTCCCACACTACTTGACAGCTTACGTATCCTGTTCGAGGATATGCTTCCGCGTACTTAATTTGATTCTACACACGTCTCTGGTGCTTTGTGGGCTAGAGAGACAGAGAAGGAGAGTGCGGAAGAGTGTCGCAGAGATAGAAAGAATTAATAGCACAGTGCGGAAGAGTGACGGGGAGAGGGGAAAACAGAGAGAGAGAGAGAGCGATGGAAGTAGAGACCGCCAGCCACTGCCTTCGCTGTTAACCCAAGGCAATCGTGCAAGCGAACAAGGACAATGCCAAGGAGAAGCGACAACGCCAGAGCCAGAGTCAGAGTCACAATCAGTGTCAACTGGAGCTTCAGGAAAAAAATGTAACAAGAAAGGCAAACATATATGTAAGTATAAATATATTGTAGAGGAGAAGACAATAGCGTCAAAATACACTGTCCCCCTGTGTAGGCAGCCGCAGCGGCAGCGGCATCGTACATCGGTGGCAATGTCACGAAGCGGATGATAGAATTAAATGAAAGGAAAAGAAAAACTTATCATCGTTATTGCTGTCGTTGGCACACTCTCTGCGACGTCAGTGTAAACAACGAGTTAAATCCTTATGAAAGGCAAGAGGGGAAACATTCAGTTCAGTTTTGTTCGTTTTCCTGTTTTTTTTTTTTTTTTTTGTATTTTCTTATTTCTTTCTTTTCATATTTTATTTTCTTTCTTCTACTTTGCACTTATTTGTGCACGAACCGTTCATGGTCTTTGGGGATTTTAAACTTCCGAACAAGAAATTTGTATTTTCCAAGAACAAGGTGACCTCGTTAGTGAATCTCAAGTGCTCCAAAATTCAATTGATGCAACAGCAAAATTTTCTGCTCACTCGCAATAAAGTTCAAAATGCCAAGCTGGCATCGCAAGGAAGATGAGTTAGACGAACAGAACAGGTCGATAAAATCGGGTTAAAATTGCTGAAAAACTTTGACACACGCACACGCACACACACACAAAGGAATGCCAGTCTCAATGGAATTCAGCGGGAACTCGAGCACATGTGAAATTCACAAGCGACACCTGATCAAAGTGGCGAAACATCATCGTGCTGTGTGCTACAGCTTCCGATATCTACGGGCTGTCCTTTGTCGTTTCTCATGAATCTTACTTTATTTTATTAAACATGAACTTAATATAGGTGGTAATTGAATTTACGTTGCGGAAAAAACTTCTGCGTCCGATTTAATAATGAAAAACTTTGAAATTTATTCGCTAAGAAATCTCTAGAGAATTCTGCGAAAGTATGCAAAAAAAAAAAACAGAAAAAAATGGAATAAAATTTATGACCGAAGTATCCCCAGTAAGTTAGAATGAAATGGAAAGTATCAAACGAATTTCATTCCTTATTATCGCTAAATCAAAATGAAGCTCAATGGGCTCCGTGAGACTTTGTCGTCCTTGAACTTCCTTGAACTCACCATCATCTCTTGTGGCACATAAAAGTCGGATACAGCCGCTGCCAGGTATAATATCGCTCGCTCCTCGAGTGCGGCCAGACTTTCACAAGCGGCTCGCAGCAGCCACATGTAGTCCACGACGCTGGTAAAGCTCATATAAAGTATCATTTGCGATTCACGGGCGCGTTTGTATTTGGCTAAAATCGGGGCGAAGACATCAACAGAATCCGGTTTCACCGTTATCGACGTACTCTGACCGTTATCGGTTATATCGAGCATATCGAAAAACTGCTGCCCCGTAAAGTGCCGCGTAAAAGGTTCCAATGACTTTTGTCGGTACATAAATATAACCGCATATTCTTGGTCTAGAAAGTATTCCGCCGACGACGAGCCACGCGTTCCAGCACTGAAATTATCAACGAACCGTACAGTATTGTGCTCCAAGGGGACTGTTGTGCCGCCGGACTGGAAGACAGGGAGAAAATACATTTCATTTTATTTAGTGGGGTTTTCCATTCATTGGGAACCCTTATTTTAGATTATAGATAACATACGAGTATCGCAACCTTGCTACTAAATCGGCACAATTCAAAATTTCGCATTTCTCAAAATTCATGCAATCTCTCTTGAAATTAGGGAGAAATAAAGCACGCTAAACCAATATTACTCTTAATCGACAGCTGCGTCAGTCAATATAAGCCTTGATTCTCTAGGTTTTGGGTTTCATACAGAAAAATTCAATCGAACATAAAAAAACTTATTAAAAATATTTTGAATTATGCCGATTTATTAGCAACGCACATTGGGGTTTTTTCAATTTTTTGTGGCATAAGCTTATAACTTTTTTATTTAAGCAGCTAGAAATCTGAAATTTTCACTATGGATAGTTAGTTTGATTACCTTTGTTAATTTTTAGAATGGGCTTGATCGGATCATTTTTTCAGGTACCTCCAGTACTAGGGTCTGTTCCTAGATAACAAATTGCAGTAAAATCTTGAATTTTTGAGATATTTGCATGAAATTTGATATATGAGCTGACTTTGAGGCCCCAAATGTCATTTTAAAATTTAAAAAAAGGGGCGTGGCCCAAGAGCTGTGTTGGAAAAATAACACCTACACCCACAATTTCTAAAAAAATTGAACGAGAGTCGGTTTATGAGTTTCCACCGTGCTCATAAGCGCCCTCTGGATAAAATTTTTTGATGGGCGTGGTCTATGGTCCACTTATACAAAAAGTAGTTTTTATATAATAATTTACAAACTTCATCTTATGAAAAATCGAAAAGCAAAACATGTTAAATTTGTATATATAGTCTGTTTATTCCTCATTATTTAATTCAAAACTATCGATAGAGGGAAAACCTATTTTTTGTATAAGTGGACCATAGACCACGCCCACCAAAAAATTTTATCCAGAGGGCGCTTATGAGCACGGTGGAAACTCATAAACCGACTCTCGTTCAATTCTTTTAGCAATTGTGGGAGTAGGTGTTATTTTTCCAACACAGCTCTTGGGCCACGCCCATTTTTTTAAATTTTAAAATGACATTTGGGGCCTCAAAGTCAGCTCATATACCAAATTTCATGCAAATATCTCAAAAATTCAAGATTTTACTGCAATTTGTTATCTAGGAACAGACCCTAGTACTGGAGGTACCCGAAAAATAATCCGATCAAGCCCATTCTAGAAATTAACAAAGGTAATCAAACTAACTATCCATAGTGAAAATTTCAGATTTCTAGCTGCTTAAATATAAAAGTTATAAGTTTATGCCACAAAAAATGGAAAAAAACCCCAATGTGAGGTGCCTAAAAGAAACATGACAAACAATGAACTTCCGCAAACTTCCGCAAATCATTTTAAATTTTCTTTATATAGAATTTCCTGCTCTACATCACTGTACCTACCTCTTTCTCTTGATATCTCTTGGAAAAAAGTTCTAGCTTTTCAAACCTGAGAAATTTTTTTTCCACCCCATGTTTTAACTTCTATCGGAAAACCCTATTTTTTGTCTAACTAAAATAAATTTTTCTTACATATTTATATGCACGTCAAAAATACATACCATAAGCTTGAATTTCCATTGCCTAGTTTTTTTTTAGACAAACGTCTTTACTTTTTATGCTTATTTGAATTGGAACAAAAACTCAGTGCTTTCGACAGAGAAAATTTAATAAAAACAAACTTGGACTTCATCAGCTGATAAAACTAACGGTTAATCGCATAAGGGAAATAAAAACCACTATTTTACTATAGTCGGAGTTTCTAAATTATGAAAGTATTGTTTCCACCTTTTATTTTTATACTTTATAAATAAGGTTAATGCCAGAAAATCGGACTTTTTCCCCAATGTGCAACGGTGCGACATATAGTACTATATACTATATCTCTCATAGTTAACATATATGATATTATATATGATGTATATGTATAATCTTATAGTTAACATACATATATGGTACTATACATGTTAACTATCATATTGTTATACAATTAAACTAACGTAGGTTTAGGATGACATATGGGTATTTCCAGAAAAAAGTAAACTTTTTGTCACGTCCGTATATAGCTGATTGCCATTCGGGACTGCATGGAAACTTTGAAAAATATAAAAGTCCGCATAAGCTGCACGAAAGTATTGAGAAGCAAAAGTAGTATTTTCCGCATACTTGAATTCGGGACTTAAAATTGCTCATTTAAGTGTCGCGTCCGTTTGGAAATGCCCATATATGATGACTATCATCTTTGTATTTATTGGGCTTTTATCTATTTTTCATATCTACCAGGCATGCTCTAGAAATCGAATCCATAAAAAAAAAATTCGGAATTAGATTTTTATTGAAATCACATTCATTTGAATTTTTTTTTTTATGGGGATTCGATTTCTAGAGCATGCCTGTATATTTTCCTATTTGTTTAACCTCGAGGACTCTTCTTGACAGGAAGGAGTTTGTGGAATGATTTTGTATGACATCAATTTGAGATCATATGTAAAAAAGCTTTGAGCTTTCTTTCCGTAAATGAACTCGAAACTACTCTATTTTCATTCGGACTCTTCAGGTTTTCTGAACTCAAGAAAAATGCCAATCGACTGAAGTCAAACCAGGAACTCTCCTTATTTAAGATGGCCATAAAATTTTATTATATTGTAATTTTCCCTGTTGGGTTGGTTCTAATTTCATTCACTTGAAATAAATTTCATCGAACAATGGAAATTTCCTTTCGTTCCTTCATTTCCGCACTTTAATAAACAACTCAACAGAGCATCCTCTCGGTGAATGACTCCGACAAACGCGCCGGCAACTATTATGACTCATTTGATGGAAACGGATTTTAGCAACGTAACGAAATTCTTTAAATTACTCTCTCCTGATTACATTTTATTCTCCTGTTCCTGTGTAGGCTAGATTTCAACGAAGTGCCTCTTAAGCCACTGCTCTTTAAGGACTCTATTTCGTTGGATTGAAGGAACGAACGGGTTTGGTGTTTCCCCCTCCCGCCCCTGTGCAATCAATGGAAATTCATTCGTACTTACTGTCACTAGGACGATTCTGTTTTGTAGTTTGTTGTGACGTTCGCAAAACTCCTTCAACAGCGAACGATTATCCTCGAAGTCCGTTGGCGGCAAATGAGTATTGTAGAAATCCTCCCAATGTGTCATAATGGAAATCTGCGATTTTGTCTGCTAAGTTTTAATGAAGTGCCAAAGTTGCTTCGCTTCGAGTTACTTTTGAGCACGATTTACGGGTTTATTTATTTTTTATTTTTTATTTTATTTATTTTAGTTTTGCTTCGCTTTCGATTTTCTAGTGGGAGGCATCGATGACGATGGCGTTGGTTGTGTTTTGGTTAGTGCCGAAATGATGGAGCAGTCGGAGAGTCGGTGTGATTAAATGCCTTGTGTTCGGGGTTTGTAGGTGTTTCGTCTACAATATCGATCAATAAAACGTTTTTGCTATAATGAGTTTGCACAAAGAAAAAGGAAGAAAAAGGAAACGTTTTTTTTTAGCTGTAGTAATGACCGAATGACAAGAGTTCTTGATAGATTGAATGAATAAACAAAGGAATTGTTATGTGTAGGTGCAGTAAACAATTTGTTCGGTTAATTGGGAGTTTCATTGTAAGTGGCATAAATAATTGCTTAATTAATTAATTAAGACATTAACGTATCACGGAGAAGGTAGTTTTTCCTAAGGTTTATTATTGTATTCTTGGGACATTTAACTATCTCATCGTCCAGCACAAAAGCATTATTACTTCTTGTTAATAATAGAATAAGTTTTCGAAATGTTTTGGGAGGTCCTTTGAGAATTGACATTTTTGCAAGTAATAAAGGAAAATGCTCTTTGAATGTCCTTTTTTCGATACGACATTTTGGAGGCATCTTTTGTATCGTGACTTTCACTTTATATCAAGTTTAAAAGACTAAAAAGACTGTACAATTTGTCAATGGGCATAGAAAAAGGATGGCAAGCAACGCAAGATACAGTTGGTATTCTAAGAATGTTGAAATTGTAGAAACTTCGACTTAAACAAACTAATGCTTGACTGTATTTCTACCGCAAGTATTTTTATGCCCGACTTGGGGTTTGACTTGAATTTTTTTTATTTTTTTTTTTTTGTAAAAAAACACGCTTTGGAAGAAAATATATTTTATTTTGTATAGTAAGCTATTAAAAATTTATACTTAATTTATTTTGTTTACAACAAGGCAAAAAGGACGGCCAAAACAAAGATGAATATTTGCCCTTATAGCATGTTCTGCAGCATTAGGCCTGAGTGATGCGAATACTCAAGATAGAAAGAGGAAGAAATAGGGGGTAATCAGCTCTAAGAAGAATGGGAAGCAAAAATAAATAAATTGTATAAGAATTTTTAAAGATTTATGTTTGAGCTATGCCACTGTGGACCAGGCAGCGCAATGTATTTCCGTAAGTTTGATACATTTCATCTTTCCTTGAACTCCACAGAAATAATTGCCGTGGTAGATAAGGATTAAGAAGACCAGAAACTGTTAGACTCAATCAGGAATACACCTGGGATATTTTTGGGGAGAGTTTTACAATATAAAATTCATAGGCATCACTTTGATGTTTGAACTCCAAAGATCCCCCTGGCTACGTGATTGGAAGCATCAATTATCCACAACTCGTTCGCGTATCAACTTGTTCGGCTTTGACAAAAAGTATCCTAATATACAAAACATTTTTTATATTTTTACTAGCCACAAAAGGTTTTTGAAGCTTTTTATACCCAGCGTAAGCGGGGTATATTAGTTTTGTGCGAATCTTGTAACAGGGAGAACTAAGCTCCGGAGATATAGACATATATATACAGAAATGATCAGGATCAAAAACTAAATCGATTTAGACATGTCCGTCTGTCCGTCCGTCCGTCTGTCCGTCTGTCCGTCCGTCCGTCTGTCCGTCCGTCCGTGGTCGGATCTCCTCCGAAACGGCTGGACCAATCAAGTCGAAATTTGGCACACACGTATATCGGGATCCGAGTATGATCCTAAGTAAAAATGGGAGACATCCGCAGACTGCCACGCCCACAAATGAATATAATGTGTTTTCAGTAAAATGCTTGTAACTTGCGAACCACTCAACACATTCCATTGATATTTGGTGTACTGGTAAACTACAAAAAGGGACATATCCTGGAAAAAAATGGACGCCGCCCTCCGTGAGCCACGCCCACAAATAAGCCCACAAATAAGGGCTTATCGTAACTTGTGAAGTAAAAGGCGTAGAAGCTTCAAATTCGCAACATAGGTTGACCAAGGCGAATGAAAGGTGTAGTAACAAAAATTTTTGTAGCCCGCCCACTGCCACGCCCACAAATGGAGAATTTTCGTAACTTCCGAAGTAAAAGGCGTAGAAGCTTCAAATTTGCAACATAGGTTCACCAAGGCGAATGAAAAGTGTAAGAAAAAATTTTATGTGGCCCGCCCACTTCCACGCCCACAAATGAAGATTTTTCGTAACTTCCGAAGTAAAAGTCGTAGAAGCTTCAAATTCGCAACATAGGTTCACCAAGGCGAATGAAGGGTGTAGGGAAATAATAAATGTTGCCCTCCCACTGCCACGCCCACAAATAGAGAAGCAAAACATAGTGCGCTCACAATGTCGGGACGCTGGGTATTTCAAAGTCGGGCTTGACCGACTTTAGCTTTCTTACTTGTTTTAACATACTAACTTATGCATGTTCCACTTTAAAAGTACCTTTTTTTTAAGAATTTATCTAAAAAATTGAAATATTTTTTTTTTACATTTTTTAAAAGTTGAAAGTTGGTCGCTACGAAAGCCAATAAACATTGTATTGTCTAAGGACAGTTTAAAAAAAATATAATAAAAGCACGAAATTTATTAGGTTTTTATTAGCAAAGGGAGTGAGAAATTGTTTTGAGTTTCGCAAAACTTTTCAGACACAGAATTGAATAAAAATGGAGGAAACTGATTCTGGTTTTATCTCCGTTGGACAATTTATTAATCCCTTAAGCACATAAGGCTGAGCACAAATTTTATATTCAAACAATGTGCAGGACTGATTAGGAATTCTCCTGGAGATAAAAGGTGTGTATAAGTATTTCTTATTTAACGGGTTATTCTGATGTGAAAACTTTTAAAAATCGAATTCTTTTTCTCACATATTTCGATAGTAGGTAACACCTATTGAGAACATGCTGTGAAAAAGTCTTTATATTAAACAAGTAAGGGTGTTATAGTCAGGACATAAGGGGCCCCATATACAGACTTTCGTTCAATTAATTTATGAAAACCGCCCCTTTGCCACGCCCACTTTTCCAAATTTTTGGATTTCTATTCAGAGGCTTAAATATACGTTTAAATTCTAAATTACATTGAAATATTTCGAAAAATTCTGATTTGGGGCAGTTTTGGGATTTGTGCGACAGACCCTAGTACTGGAGGTACCCTTAATAATGGAACGACCAAGGAAATTTTTGGATATGATGTTTATGGCTACAAAGGAAGCATAAGTGCCGTCTTTCGTTCAAGTTTAATTTGAATTTCGGGTGTAGGAAACAATTTTCGAAAAACTCCCTTCTGCCATGCCCACTTTTTCAATTATCGAATAAACACATTAATCGCTTTAAATACGTTCGAGCGTCAAATTTCATCAAAATATCTTTAAAAACAGTTAAAGCAGTTTTTGTGATTTTCATAACAGATCCTAGTACTGGAGGTACCCCTTAAAATGGTCCGATCGGGTCCATTCTCGAGCTTGCTCCTACTCAGTTTTTATTTTCGAAAATATTTTCTTATTTTTTTCGTGTTTTTTAACAGCACAAACTACCAAATTTTCATACCTTTTTTTTCAGTGCCCATTTTTTTTTAATGAAACTAATAAATTTTTGTATGGACGATAACGATAGATCTGCTGAACAATAATTCATTAGAATTATTTATTTTAGATAACATGGAGATCCGCTTATATGTTCTCTCTAATATGCTTCATTAGTGTTGTTGTTGTCTACTTTAAAAATTTTTTTAATTTTGTGTAAGGTTTAACATAACGTAAAACCACACAAAAAAATAAAAATGATTGAACTCAATTGTCTTATAAAAAAAAATTCCTGAAAAAGAGGTAAGATTCATGCGTTTACACCAGAATAACCCTTTAAAACGTTATCGAAAGGCTTAAAATTTTCTACTTATGCGATAAACGGATCGTCGCACACAGTTTCTTAAATTAACTATATGGAATTCGTTATGAGGAGAAAAAAAAATTGTCAAAAGCTTTAAAATTGATGAATTTTATAATTCGCCCGGTAATGTCAGGCGTTTGACTTCAGATTTGTCGACTTTAGAATATGTAGATCGCCAACTAGTGTGAATTTAAGCACTCTAAATTTAGTGCTTTCGGAACACAAAAATTTTGAAATTTGTGATCTAGTGCTTTTTTTAGTGCTTTTCTTTTTTCGAATGAAAAATTGTTTCCAAAAACGTTCATAGCAATTCAGTTCAGATTGAAGTTAAAGTTTTAAATTAAAACTGTTTTGTGGCAACAAAAACTGAAGATTGTCTTGAAGCGGTAGGATTTTCCCACATATTATTTTACTAAATAGTCATTATTTAATTCGGTATACTTCTGCATATGCACATAGCTGTACGCATATCAAAATAATTGTTTTTTTTTAGTTTCCTTTAGCTGTGAATAATTTTGAGATTTTATTTTTCTAGGTTTTCTATATTTATTAATTTGTTTTTCAGTAAAAATATAAAAAATGCTATTCACATATTTTATTCCAGATTTAGTATTTTACTGACTTTTTAAGGACTAATTTTTTGCATTGTTTTACTGGGTTTTTCTTTTTAAAAAAAAAACGGTTTTTTTGGTATATTAGTACGTTTTCAAATTAAGCAACACTGCTAACTGATATTCGATAAAGTGCAAACACGATCGGCGATTTGATCGAAAGTCTAGCAGCTCAATTAGGCTGGTAAGACGAAAATTTGCGCAAATTCAAAGAAATTTGCATCTGGCAACTTGAAGTTGAACTTACGATAACTGAACTTTCACTTTATCACTTATGAATAACCACTTTCAAATGTTGCTTTCTTCGTTTCAATAAAATATTCAAAATAAATCGAGTTTCAGTGCTCTAAGATTGTAAAAATAAACCACGCGCCGCACAATACATCCGACCTTTATCACTTTTTCTTGACGAATGTTATTGGCAACAGCTGTTGAGACGGCAGAAAGAAACATAGAAAAAGTTGCGGCGCTTCGACGCTCATACATGTGCGACGGCAGAATTGAGATTTGTCGCGCTAATGTTCGTGTTCATAATTTGCCTCATAAGAACACGATTGTTCAAGAAACTGATCGTCCATTTCGTTTTTATCCAAAAGAAATTTCTAAATGTCGGTCTAACATTTGTGCTTTTCATTGGATTTCTGGCTTTGGTGAATTGTTCGTTTGTTTTTATTTCGAATGTTTGCATTTTAAAAAGAAACGGCTATAATGTTCCATTCTTCACGACTGTTAGTTTTGTCTCACCGAATTTTAGTTTCTGTGGTCTTGTTTCAATCGTTTATAAGATCAATGAATCTTTTAGAGCTATAAATAAGGTAAAATTCATGAGCGAGGATATCCAAAAAAAAAAAAAAAATGGAAGTGGAAGCATTCAATAATATTTTGTTTTTAATTCCATTTTCAGGTCCTGGGTCAACAGTGGTCACGCTCTTCTCTCGTGATATATTAACAATTCGTAATTTTCATACATTTTTATGCAATAACTAGAAAAGAGATGAGGGCAACACAAAAATATGCTACAATGGCAATTTTAGCCGAAATTTTTGGTAAATTTAAATATAAAATCAAAATGAACAAACGTTGAAAATCTATTGCAGTCTTCCAGATATGCATGATATAGGGCGAATATAGTTTGATGAAAGAAATGAGATAGAATACAGAAAACCAAACTCACTACAGATTTTGGTCTCATTCTTTTGAGAATACTTTTAACACTGAGTGACTTAAAACCTGAGGCATTGGCATGTATTTATATCAAGTGATTAATTATAATTATTATAGCCAAATAAAATTTGTTCAAAACTATAATGAATAAATCACTCGAGGATTATACACTGATACATTATAATTTTTCAGCAGTGTCAATTAGAAAATCATAGAATAAATATTTTCAATGTGTCATAGAATTCAGAATAAAGTTACCATTTGTTTCACTCCGCAAAAGTTTGTTACCATTGTTTGCTTAGTCCCAAAACCTTCAAACATAGTTTGGAATTTTTTTAAATGATACAAATAACCGTGACCTAAACATTTCGGTAAAAAATAAAAAAGAAAATTTAAACTAATTTATACCAAGAATACCTTAAAGTTATATTTTTTATGCGTTTAAACCCGATATAATTGTTAATTTTATATAATTGAATTTTATATTCATTCTTAAGAAAAAAATAAATAAATATAAATTTTAATAATAATTTAATATAATTTTTTGAGTTTAAAATAAAAATATCAATTGAGCAAAAGAAAAGAAATAAACCTTAAAGTTAATGATTATTTTCAATCCCTGTTTTCCCATACTTATTTGTATACATTTTTATGCCGTTTTGCCATAGCTTCATAAGGTTTCTTTCGTAGTCTTCAACTTGGTTTAAGAACTTCAAAAGTTTAAATTTTCGAATATATTTTTGTAGTCTTCATGCCAGTTTAACCCAATCGAATACCTTTGCTATGTTTGGATTTTTTAAAGATTTTCATACAAAATTAATAAATGTATCCCGTAATTCGGCTTCGAACTTTTACTTATAATCGCGCAGAGAAAAGTAGTTTTTTCAGACCCAACATGCCAAAATAAAAATTTCTTCTGTTTTTGTTTCTATTTCTTTCTTTTTATTTGTCCACGCGGCTTATTGAGGTTTGGAATTATTCAAACGGAAATTGATTTTCGGTCTTCTGGCATGAGTAGGCTCTATAATTCTTAAAGTTTGGTTCATATAGGAGGTCTAATTGTCGACGTCGAAAAGGCTATGCCGCGATCGAGAAATTCACCGTTAGGCAGGTATAGTAAATTCATCAAATTCGAGAAATTCACTAAAAAGCTGCCAACAACAATATGGGTAGACACGAAGTGGCACTACCATATAGTATAGTATACTACGTGTATATGGGCACTACCATCAAAGAGTATAGAAGAACAAGAGAACTATAGCTGCAACTTTGGCCAAATTTCGGCGCGTTATGGCCTGATTTGGTGAAAATGTTCAACTGTGATGAACCACGCCATAAGTCCAGTGTTGTAGTCATATATTACTATATATGTCACTCTCATGGATTTTGGGCGGGACATTTTGCGCCAGTTAGAAAGAGATGTTACTCGCCAGGCAAAAAAAGAGCGAGAGAGAAATACTTTTGGTGAGTACCTAAGTAGAAAATACTCATTTTGGTGGGTACTAGTGTCCGACCGAAGGTTCGGCTTCGGCTTCGGTAATCGGCATAATCGGCCAATTCTTAATCTTCGGCTTCGGCTTCGGCTTCGGCTGGAAAAAGCCGAATATTTTAGCCGAATATTTTTGCATTTTAATGGAAGTAAAAAAGTCACGATAGATTTTCATTTGCTTCATTGAGACCTTTTACACTAGTGAATTACTGCCGTAAATTCTCACTTTGTGGGCGACTAAAGCGAAAGAATTTAGAGAAAATTTGAGCGGTTTTTTTTTTGTGCTTGTCAAATGAATAAAGACTGATTTTGTTTCCTTACTGTAAAATGTTTTGCATTCGGCTTCGGCCTTCGGTCTTCGGCCGAAGTCTTCAACTCTGCCGATTGTTCGGCTTCGGCTAAAAATCCACCTTCGGTCGGACACTAGTGGGTACTCAAGACCATGGTGGGTACCCAAGACCGTGGTGAAAAGAGCCAAAATGGAAACGCCTCCTGAGTGACATATATAGTTTAATATATCGTGAAAATAGTCGTGAAAATAGTCGTGAAAGTAGTCGTGAAAATAGGAAATTTTTTTGAAATTCACCCGTACCAACCAGTGCTTGCCAAAAAAAACTGATCAAGAAGTACACAAAACGGACCTTTTTTATAGAAAAAGTACGCACACATATATTTTTTTTTTGTAAAGAAAAATCACCAAACTAACGTAATTTTTTCATCATGGTAATATATTTATACAAGATGAATTTTTTTTTGTAGTCAAAGACTAGACTAAAAGACTAGTTTTGAGTATAAACTTATTAAAAATAATTTAACGAGCATCCGCTTTAGCGAGGCTCGCATTTAACGAGCATTCAAATTCTTTCTATTGAGTAATTTATGTATATAACGAGCAAAATGGCATAAATTTTTTTTTCTGCACTCTTTTTTCAAAACTCATATTTCATGGTTGACGAAAACTCAAATTCATGGTTGACGAAAACTCAAATTCATAACGGACCAGCAGCGAGAGGAAACGAACTCAAACCTTCTTCAAACACGCTTTTTTGTGTTGGATCTGGTTGAGCACACGAAAATCGCGTTTGATGCAACCTTTGGTTCGTTTTGGCTTTGTCAATCAAAACGGCATTTGTCAATCGGTATGCATGCGTATGTTTGTAGAAAACTTTATTTTGACAAAAATGGAGGAAAAAATGGCTGGTTCCAGCCACTTCCTTCGCTTGATGGAATCCTTTAGCTTCTTCTGGTTTTTTATTGGTTTATTTGTGCAATGTGGCACAACACACGATTAATACACCATTTTAAAAGTTATTTTTCTCTCAACCTTCCCACAAACGCCTCAACAAACCCATCAATCGATTGAACCAACAACAAAAATATGTTATCAAAAAATTTTGAAAACTTGCAATCTGTTAACCAAGTTACAGACACGTAATCTTACATCGATTTGATTAGATTGGTGAATTTGTTCAAGCGTTTGTGGGCCCCTTTATATTAATCTATAAAAGAAAAGCCTACTGGATTCTACCTTTTTTTTAAATCAATTTTTACTGACAGTCGACGTCACACGTTTAATGGTTAATGATTGATCATATTAAAGAAATATCGTTTTTAGCGCAGCAATAAAAATATGAATTAAATACCAATTTCAACGGAAAATCCGAAAGATATTCAGGAAATATGTATCTCAATTTTCCTTAACTTGAGGCTATAAGGGCTTGAATGAGAAACTTCTCCGAAATTAGTCAAATACCCTACTGATGAGGTGAGGTGTTTGTTTTTTGAAGAACAATCTTACACTTCGACATGGTAAAGGATAACTTTTGAATACATTATTCCTATAAAAGTTTCCGTCTTATACGCAACATAAAAGAGCTTATCGCGATTATTGTAAAGTCCTTAATTGCTTATTTTTTATATATTTTATTTATGGATTTTTTCTGATTGTATTTTATCACTTTAATTCTACCTTTTAATCATTTTTTTTTTCTCAAACACACGTACAGAAAGTCTTAATATAAAAGTCATATTGACCGGATAATATATAATTTTTTGAAACGATGAACGTACGACTTTAAGGCCCGTTTTCTACTGTTCCGGTTAAATTTTTTCGCTCCGGAAAAACAAAAAACTTTGTATGAACATTTTGAGAGGATACCGTAACGAAAATCTTTAACCGGAACAGTAGCAAATGGGCATAAAACCCCTAAGAAAACAAATTTGTGAAAAAACACTAAAATAAATGAGCTCAAAATTAACATTGTTACGCAAAAAAAAAAAAAATTTAAAAAAATAAAAATTAAATCGCTTTTATCGTGAAGTGGAAGTCAACAAAAAAAAAACCAAGCAAGTTTTTTAATTTTTGTATGGATGCTTTTTATCTTCAGAAAATTATAAATAATTCAAGAGAGACAGCTGGAAATGCATTTTTAGTAGATCTTAAATTATATCACAGTTGAACAAAGCAAAATGAAATTGGTAATTGGACCTTGGGAAGAACGATTACCAGTACAAATGGTATTAGTAATTCTAATTAAGTTGGATTTTTTTTTCTAACAATTTCAATGAAAAATTAAGGAATTTACACCAAACAAAACGATTTTCCTGTCAATCGATGAGTGAAAAATTCTCCCGCCATGACTTCGCGTTCGTTCTGAGCGATTGGAAAGCGATTAAATCAATTAAATTTGTATCTCGAGTACGTGATTAATTGGCATTGAGGGATCTCAATAAACTTGAACCATTTGAAATTGTTGCCTAGGGTTGCTGGCGCCATTTGTTCTCCGTGAAAAGTCGTCGTCCTCATCGCATCGAGTTACCAGCAAAATACGTTGTCCGTAGCGTTGCCTTGAGTAATGTAAAGATTTTTATTATTATGTATTTTATTTATTGCTATTATCGAGTGCCATTTAAACTTACTCTAATTTACTCCGCCATGTTATTAGTACCGCATATATGATCAGTACAGTGAGGCCGAATATCGAGACAACTGTCACTAGGGAGAGGTAGGAGAACGGTTTTGGATTACTTAGTCCGTGGACTTCGATGTCTTCATCGGTGAATAGATTTGTATCCATGTGTAAAGCTGCGCCACTGAAGAGAAATTTCTATTAGTAATACATACATAAGTGTATGGGAAATATATTAGAGCCTCTAGTTATCGTTAAAGGATCTATGGGAACGGAACTATGGATGAGGGAATACGTTCCTCTACAGATTTGGGAGAGATAGATCGAGGGTCCGCTGAAATAATTTTGTTGATCACTCACCGGAAACGCTCTTCGACGCCTTCGATTTCCTGCTTTATGTCTCCCGCTTCTAAGATCTCTACATCGTATTTGAGATTTGGAAGGCTATTTAGCCCAATTGATGCAACGGCCTCATCTCCATCTCGGTGTTGAAGGGTTCCTGAAGGGCTCTACAAATAAAAATAAAGAGACACGCATTTAATATTCAATTCAGATGCCAGAATCGCTCATGCTATCATGTTATTGCAGTCTTATCATCTCAGTGAATAATTTGCCTGTTCTGGGGTCAATGGACCGGGGCTGCTCTTGAAAAATAATTACAAGAAAATTAAAATAAATCTTTGTTAACAGTAGAGCCATTCTGGATCGTACTTCTTCCTCTCTTGTGGGGATATCGCTACAGTTAATCCATTCAAGATTAATTCCTTTTACTATCAGTTTATTTTTTCCCATAACATTCGTAGTAGTGGGTCTTGACCGCATTAATTTCGAGAAATAGGCTATTCAAGTTCATATTGCACGTTTAAAAAAATTTTACATGCCTCCTTGGGAACTTACAATAAATATTACGAAACCTTTTCATAACTAACTGCGACATGAAATTCTACGACGAATGAGAAGAAAGGGAAGAAAAAATGGAATTTTCGCATTGTGAAACATTGAGCAAACGAATTCACGTCAGAGCGCTCATGATTTTTATGACCAGTTGACGAATTTTGTCGCGTTTAAGAGAAAGCGAGCGATAATAATTTGGATATAAAATCGTATGACGAACATTTCTGATTAAAAAATTTATTTTATTACTGGTGCAGCTATTTGAGTTTGAAAAACTCATAAGGAACTTTCTCTTGATGCTTCTTGGATTTTTATACCCGACACACTCCGTGTCAAGAGAATATTGCATTTGTGCGTACGTGTGCAACACCCATAAGACCATAAAAAATGTTTATAGAAATGATCAGATCCAGTAGGAGATTCAAACATGTCCGTCCGTCGGTCTGTCTGTCTTTCCGTATACAGTTTTCTTTTCGAAGGAGAAGGAGACCAGATTGGACATTTTTTAAGAGTACCTCCAGCACTAGGGTCTGTTATGAAACCTACATTTTTTGAAATATTTCGATGAAATGTGATATAAGAGCACATTTTAAGTCACTGAATGTAAGTTCCAAAATTTGGAAAAGTGGGCTTTTGTAAAGGTCGTTTGGACTTGAACGCAAGTTGGCATGTATGCTTCCTCTATTATTATTATTTATCGAAAGTATTATTAAAGGTACCTTCAGCACTTGGGTCTGTCACTAAAATTCCCCAAATTGCCCCAAAATCAGAGTTTTTCAAAATAGATTATTTTTATATTTAAGCATCCGATTGAATTTCCCAAAATTTAAAAAGTATGCATGGAAAACTTTTATTAAATTTTCAAACATATATGTACAATGTACATATGTTTGTGTTGGGTATTTTTAGGATCGCTTTAACACCCTTACTTGTTTTGCTTTAATAGGAGGATCTGCAGCTTAAAAATTAATTAAAAATCTTTACTTATTCTTCAATATTAAGGAATTTTGAGACCAATATTATTTTTGCAATTATTTACGCACTCCCGCCTTGTAGAAAGAATAGAGATTAGCTTTCTAACACTCTCACACTCTGAACTGAACTAAAATTTATGACTAAGATTATATTATCTTTTGACTATGTTCAACTAATAATGCTTATATTGGTTTGTTAGATTAACATTTATAATGACCGAAACCCTTGAGATTCACTGTTTAATTTCCGACGACCCACTGTAATCATTGTCCTCCATAAAAGGTTCATCAGACTTTTTGCTGAAGGTGGATACACTTTTCACTTGAGGAGCTTAATCACTAATGAATAGCGCGCTTTCAGATACAACAAGGCCTAGAAAATATCCGGAGAGCAAGGGAAGGCAGCTTATAATAATATATGGGCAGATTATGGAGTATAAAGGGTAAAACTTGTTTCTCATTGGAGTTTATTGAAGTAAATTCTCATGTCTTCTATCAGGATCTCGATGAACCAGTCCATTGGCTTAATATTTACTTTGTCTCCTTTATAGCACACGTTACAATAAATTTTGTTCCTTTCTATCTTCCTTTTCCCTTTTTTCAACTTGAAGAAAATACAAGTTTTTAAAACTATGACCTGTGCGTATAAAATAATTTATAGCTTTTCTGATTCATCCTCTGCAGTTAAATTCGCTTGCAGATTTTCTTCTTTAAAAAATCGTTTTCAAATCACAGTGATCCCCATATATGTTATATGTACCTATGGGGGATGAAAGTATTTCGGGCTAAAAGGCAATAACAGTCGTACTCTTATAGGTACATAATTCCATATTCGACTGAAATAATTTCTATAAAAGCAATCCAAGCTTAAAATATTATCACTTCGCACATGCCCGGTGATTCTGATATCGAGAGATTACTGTTATTTAGAAAAACAAAGTTACCTGTTGACATTTAACACGTTAAATCTATTCATTAAGACATTCAAATCAACAGGTGCGGAGATTATAAACAAAATACCTACATATAAAAAAAAGCGAACTTCGTAATTAACAACAGCCTGAAATACAACTATGTATGTGAACATCGTGTTACTATTTCAAACCCCAGGTCAGCAAGTATTTTGCATTCCAGTTTTAAAATTTTTCGTTTCGACAGACGTCAGAAACATGCAGAAAAAATAATATCGTATTTCTTGATTCATTCATTAAAATTTATAGAGCATGGCGAAAAGTTAAAGATGGTGCTATGAATCTGTGAACGCGGCCGAAATGGGGCATGGCCTAAATACCGATAGGCTAAAAAAGGGACGTTGCTTGAATAGACATGACTTCAGTGAGAGAGGTTTCATTGAAAATGATGTGGGTGCAGCTTTAAAGGGATAGTTATTAGTAGCCAAAAAGGTCATAAATGAGCGTGGCCAATCATGTTAATGACCAATGGGCAGCGTAGTTTAGATGGGCATGGCTTAAATGGCCTGTGACATTAAAAGGGTAGGATCTGGAATTTGCGTGGTCTCAATGGGGCGTGGCCCGATATGGGCTTGACTTAAAAGTGGACGTAGCTTAAAATTGGGTTCGCCTAATGGGTGGTTTAAAATGTCTCCTTTAAGGACATGACCTTTTGGTCTCGCCTATTTTAGATCACGCCCATTTTAAGTCATGCCCTCTTAACCACTCATCATTTAAGCCATACCTTTAATTGGCCATGACTTTTTAAGGATATCGCACTAAAGCCATTCCAGTGAAGCCACGCCTATAAGAGTATATATCTGGCCATGGCCATGGAAACTACTCCCATTTTGCCACCTTTATTTTAGGACATGGGCCTTTTTCACGCCTCCTTTAAGCTACGTCCATAATTCGCCCATTATAAGCCACGCTTGTTAAATGTGCCTCAGCTTGTTTTAGTTCTTACTATCAGCAAAACCAGTTGCCAATTTCGATAATTCGTTCTTTATGATTTTAAAAAGCTCCTCTCTTACAAAGTAATTTTTTACGAAATTCCCCGAACTTTAGAATCGCTTCAGCATGACTCACTGCTCATAAGCTTTGGGAAATCTCTTCCGTCATCGAAGTTTTTATTGAAATCTCAAATTTTTTATAGCATGGGGTTACCATTGGCTTGGGTGACTGGTTGTCATGTTGGTGGTTAAAGCACTTAAAATCAGTAAACGTTTTTTTACGCTCTCTTTGGCCGAGACATGACTAATATGGCCAAAACGTATTCGTCTCGATTAACTGTCAAGTCGTTAAGCTTAAAAGAATCGCTTTTGCCGAATTATGGCACTGGCTTGTCGTGCGAATCCGCAACCCGTCTTTATTGATATATTTAAACAGCCGTTGTGGCATTTTTTATTGGACTTAGTTCAAATATAGCTGCAATAATTCAAGAAGAATGCCCTCATCCGAAGATCGTGCAAGCGATCAATAAAGCTTCGTTTTACGGTCTTAAGACGAGGCAGTAATGTCTGTCGATCAGTGACTTTTGGTTCTCTATAAAAATTTATATATATATATATATATATATAAGTATGTACTTACATTGGAATCGTCTGCATTTTTCAGGATTTTATTCATGTCTGCGATTTCCTCGATCTCCTTTAATCCTTTGGGTTCATCGAAGGGATTGGATTTCGCTAAAAAGAGAAGATATACGAATGTATTTGAGATGAAGTCCACTGGTGAAAGCCAAACAAAAAGCCTAACTGCATTCCTTGTATAGACAATAATATGGTTGAGTACTCTCTTTGGCCTTGTTTTGATTCTCTAATTTGTTATTCCAGAGACGTTTTTGTAAGCTGTTCTAGAAATTGGAAGAAGACATTTTCTCTTTTGAATAATTTTGGGAATGACGTAAGGTGGGTTTTTTCTTGGACGTGATTTATTATGGATATGAATGCGGCTTGAATTGCATTTTTTACTTTTTCAATTTCAGTAGCAGTTAACGTTTTATTGTTTTTATTACGTGCCGACAGTACTTTGGGGAACTTGATTGCATCATAAAATATATCAACTGCACCTGGGTAATGAAGATGTGGAATTAAATCGATTATGTCTGCCTCTCTCAAATCTAGGGATGATCAATTGAAGTGGGATCGAATCATTCACGTCTATTATCGATGTCGCTTCAATGCAATGAAAGATATCCTCAAGGATAACCAACTTATGTAACTATTAAGAACTCGATGATCCTTTCTATTTTAAGGACTGTCAATAAGTCAAATTGCGACTCCATGCTGATATTGAAATAAACCTTCAAAGTGTCCTAATCAAGAACCTAAACTCAAATATCAACCGGCAAGTATTGCTCAGTATCTAAAAAAAATATTTATCTAATGTCCTTGTAAAATTTCAATGGCACTTCTCTTATCAAGTCTTTGATCTCCAATGAGTTTTTTTGAAGATTATTTAGTTTATTGTTATGTTCTTCTTGACCCAATAAATCTCTGAAGTGCTCACTGTCACTGAAATAAATATGTTTATCTCGAAAATTAAAAATTAATTTCGTAGATTCGCTACGTGCAAACGTGTGTTTTTAAGACAAACGCTGCGATGTTTATAACAAAATGTTTGTAAATATTTGCACTTCAAAATGAGTAGCAAAATTTGTTTTGTTTGTTTGTTTTAATTTTTTTTTTTTCTTCCACATCGCCGATAAACAAATATTGAACCATCCTCTCGACAACAATCTTGACATTAGATTTCATTGCATGGAGTCAAAAAATGAACATCAAGAAACTGAGATAAGAACGTGGGAAGGTACATCGATTTGATACTTCGCTATAAAGCTCAATTGGAACTTAATAATGATACTTGTCATACTACAGTCAAAACTCTTTATAACGAATATCAAGGGACCGGGCCAAAAATTTCGTTTCAGGGAGAATTCAATATAAGGCGAAAAAAGGCACTAAAAATGTAACGAAAAAGCCTTCAGAAGATTCGCTATAGAGAGAAATTCGTTATAGAGGAGTTGTTTATAGAGAGTTTTGTCTGTAATTATCACGGTTAGATAAAGAAGCAGAACGTCCTTCTGTCTATATACAATTTTCTTATCGAAGGAGGTGAGCTATCTTGATGAAATTTGTTAAACGTATTGGCGGGGAGATGAGTGAGAGCAAGTTTGAGAATGAACTCAATCGATCCATTTTTAGAGGTACCTCCAGTACTAGGGTCGGTTATGAAAATAAAAAAAACTGCTCCAAAATTACGAAATTTTATATTTTGAATAAAATTGATATTGAGAGAAATTTAAAGGATCAGATTGTAGTTTCCAAATATTAGAAATTTGGGCGTGGCAAAAATCTGAAAAGCATATATGACTTGAATTAATGTCGGCATATAGATTTCTTTCACACTCGTAGACATGCTACAAGCTTTAGGAAGTGAGCAAATATGAAGAGAATTTAGGCCGTCTGGAGGCGGTCTTGGGAACTAGGGGGTTATAGGTGCTTCCAGTACTACGGTCTGTCATGAAAAACTTTGTATTGTATTGTCAGGTTCGCTTTTTTTTGATTGGGGTGCGAAAAATTATGAAAAGAATTGAATACTGAGCATCTTGAGATTCAAACTTTAACACAAACCCATGGATTGTTGTCCTAAAAAACGATGCTTTATAGTTAAAAAATTTTTCAAATTATATGAGAAATAGAAATATTAGAGGGATTCCCTTAAACGTGTTTTTCCCTCGAAACTCCGAAATTGAAATTTTGTACATTTTTCCCCATTTTCATCTATTCACTTTTAAGGGAGTACCTTAATTGACTAAATGGATACGCAATCGTTTTAAGTTGAAATCTTATGCTGGGATCACACTATCTGCGCAATGCGCCGATTTTTGCAGTCTGATGCTGACAAGTGTGATCGTCTTGAACGATTTGTGTTCCAATTTCATTGTTCCCCGAGATCTTTTTGACAATTTGCGACGATAATCGGAGCCTTAACAGTGATTGTGGAACATGTTCAAATTTTGGTGGCGATCTGCCCCGATAAAAATCGACGCAGATTGTGCTATTTGCGCAGATAGTGGAATCCCAGCTTAACAATAGGAGAATAAGTTCAATATACCTTCAGCCCAAAGAGAAATTTATCAGATTGCTACAAGCTACCAAAAATTGGAACCAAGGTTGATTGACCCAATCAAAATATTCTTTACAAATTATATGAAAGAATATCATATCTGACACAGCTTCATTCCCTTAATATTATTCTAAAACAAACCGAAGACTCAAGTGACTCAATTAACAAAATTCGTCACGCAAATATTTTTCAATTAGACTGACCTCTTAATGAAGTAATTAATCCCACTTATTTAATAATTCATAAGGAAATTTCTTTAAAAAAAAATTCCAATGACGTCAAAAACCCACATTCGTCGTACAAATTTCTTGAATGAATTAACTAAATTAAATATTTGATTTTGTTTTTTTTTTTGCAATGAGAAATTATTTTTAATAATTTAAATTTTCTTTATACTTTCTTTAACCCTGCCAATACAGCACTCAAGGTGTGCTACATCCGCCGAAACACGGCAAAACGTGTTTTATTCGAAGTTTGCTTACAATATTTAATATTTTAAAATTCAATTACGAATCGATTTCGACAAATATTTACACCCAAAGTGGATGAAACGAGTTTGGTTAAACAAATATATGATTTTATTTATATATGCTCATTCAAAAGCCAGCAACAATTGTCGCCTTACCGTAAGGGAACAGCAACAGTATGGTCACAAGTTGAATTGTCGGACTTAACTTCATTTTATCTTTTATTTGCTCAAGTTTTTTTTTTGTTTTTTTTTTTTTGAACCGTTACGTTTTAAAGTAGACCTTTTTAGCACTTGTCAGTCTTTTTTTTTATTTTCCTTCAATTGTTTAATTTTTTTCTTGGCTCTTACAATATTAAACCAATATCTTATCTACCAATTGATATGGAACAGCTCAATAAACACAAACACAGAATTTCAACTGATTGTTTATCGTTTTGGCAATCTCTTGACGCAGCTTTAAAAGACGTAAATTTTTCACTTTCTTGGGTGAAATTATTTTTAACCGACTTTTCTTGAATAAATTTCGTATTGTTTTAATCCGACGCACGTCTGACGTTAATCAACGAAAAATGAACACTGCCAAGCAGTTGGAACCTGCAAGATCGCGTCGACTCGGCAAAATGTAATGTTGATTGCTCTCTTGTATCGCTAAAAGGGCTGGCTCAAAAGTTCTAACTGCTTCGTTCTTATTGAGAAACTACAGTGACAATATTAATAGTTTCTCAGAAATCAATTTCAGCTTTAACTTGACGTACTTCTTCGGGTTTTTTTTTTTTTTTTTGAAAGAGATTAACTAAGGTAAAAATGCCAGGTTCTCTATAATTTGAAACTCATCGCTTGAAATATGGCCCCTAGGTATAGATAATAGCTAGGCTATCAATTTAATATTGTTTTGTCATAAATTTTTCCATTCTTATGGCGGTATAAATAAATTAACGATTTTATTGCTGACTTTATGGACAATTTAAATCCATCTGGCAGTTTCTTTCAGTGAATCGAAGTTGCAGTTTAGCACTTCGCATGCATTTTGTGCATTTCTTGTTGTTGTTTTGTGTCTTTAAAATTGCATATGTGGTGAAGATTCAAAGCCTTCATATTCTTTTCTTAGTTCTTCGAAGCGCAGATCTTATGTCCCATTTTGCAAGAGGGCTAGACTATAACTGTCGCTGTTGAAAACGCAGCTTCGCGGTGCAATAAAGCCATACGAAATAGGGCCATATTAACAATTTATAATGTAAGACCACAGCGAAGTGAAATAAAATCACAATTTTATGAGATATGGTATAAAGCTAAAATATTTTTCGTTTCACAAAAATGGGATTGTAATCCTTGGCGTTAAAATTTAAATAACGAATAAAGTTCTTTTTATCTATAGATATCGCACCCTTGCTACTAAATCGGCACAATTCAAAATCTCGCATTTCTCGAAAATCATTCAATTCCTCTTGAATCTAAAGAGAAATAAAATTTTTTCTAAACTAATTTTACTCTTAATCGACTGCTGGTTCAGTCAATATAAACTTTAAATCTCTATGCAGTGGGTTTCTTACAGAAAAATTCAATCGTACATAAAGAAATTTATTCAAAAAATTTTGAATTGTGCCGATTTATTAGCAAGTGTCCGATATATTTAAAGTTGACAGTATTGGACAAAATTTCATTCGCTTTTGCTGCCAAATACCGTGGAAATTCCATATTGCAATTTACCTATAAAAGACAAAATGGGCATGATGCCAGAAGGCCATTGTTTTACTTTAAATTGCATGGCATCGAATTTCGATTCTGCTGTATGTTAATGTAAAATTTTCACTAATTCCAAAAGATTACATATCAATTATGCATGCACTTGAAGCCGAAATCATTTCGAATCAAAATTCAATTTGAACTGGATTGAATCAGTTTCGGATGCTCTAGAAATCGAATGTTTTTGTGCGAATTCGATTTCCTTGAAGAAGCTGCAAATATTTTTTTTATTTGTCCATATTCAAGTAGGAATCGAAAGAATTTTATGAACAATTGACCTATTCACAAGATCTGCTAAAATCCCTTCTAATGTTCTAAAGCTGTCAAACTCCATGTATAAAAAGCATATTAGCACATTAGAAGGGATTTTAGCAGCCTTTGTGAATAGCCTAAATATAACCTTAACATTTAAAAAAATCGCTTTGTACATTTTCAGGCATGCTCTAGATATCGAATCAGAATTTTAAAAAAAATTCGAAGTCAATGTGATATCGATAGAAATTTAAGCTATTTCGAATTGTTATATATCCTTCCAAATATTCTGGTTTTAAGAGTTCTATCTAGTTTTTATGGTAGAGTACAATCCCCGTTAAAAATTATGGGGATTTCAGTCTTTACGGAGGCACCGATTATAAGTTAGAGCACAGGCAAAAACGGCATTTGCTAATGAAAACCATTCGTCCTTATCGAGTCTGTCTTTATGTTCTTTCCGTTTCTTAATAGATAAACTTCAGAAGAAATCTTTATGCTCCTCCGAATATGATGATTCCCTTAGGGACTAAAGCCAAAATTAATACATGGAGCTCTGAAAACTTTCACATTTTATCCCAGATTATGATTGAAGAGAAAAAAATAGTAAAAAAATTTATACCTTATTACAACGATTTTTATTCCAAGTTGTACAGTACAAATTTACATAGTCTAGCACAAAAGTGGTTTATGTTTACTATCAAACAATTACGAATTTCATTTTAAAAATATTTAGCCTTAATTAAAATATTGGTTCAAAAGAATTTTTTTTAGTTAGGGACAAGTTCTTAAATTCAGAGCACATATTATTTGTACTAAATGTACCTAATTTAAATTATGAATTTTCTTAATAAATTCCACAACACTCGATGTTGTTGAGACGAAGATTTCTTTTTTTAATATTTTTTTTCAATATGATAATTGATTTTCATGCAATTTAATAATGATGAATTTTACTTAAATGTTATGTTTACAACATTTCAGACGTACATATAACTATTAGGAATCCTTGAAATCGTAATACTTCTCTGGAATACTTAGGATTAAAAAAATTGAAAGGGAAATATATTTGAAAGTATTCATTGTAGATTTTCTTTCATAAATTTGATGTTTTTTTTTTTTGAATTTAATAACATAAAAAGGCACTTTTCAAATAAAAAACTCGTAATTTTAATATAATTTTGAATATACACAATTATATAGGCAATGTAAATGCGCGCGTGTATAAAAAATTTCAATTCTCAAATAATGCAAAAATAAATTTCCTTAATTTATACTACCCTATATAAATATATATTTTTTTTATATATATTTTCTGTTGTATTTTCCCCACATGCAGTAGGTGAGCTTCTACGAATACATTCAATTGCTAGTACCAGTACCAAGATTTTTATAGGGTTTTCCTCCATTACGTTCCCATTCGCGATTAAACTCATGCTCGAGAATCTCAGCGCCACGTTTACGTGTTAGACCAGTCTCTTCAAGACTTAATTCACACATATTCATATCATCGGTTCCTATAGAAAGTATATCAATAAATCATATAAGTATAACTGATTCAAAAGTTTCTGAGCACGCTCTGGCAATCTCAAAATACATACCAGCTACAAGTAGAATAGGAGGCTTATCAGCATGTAATTCCATTTGGCGCGCTATCCATTGACCATCGAAATGTGCATACCACAGTCCCCGTTTAGCTGAAAACAATAAATTAGATTCTTCAAGAATTCCTTTCAAAAAATGGAAAGTATACTCACTATTTTCGGGTGCATTGGCCCGCACGAAGGGTATACGGAAATAACGATGTTGAGCAGACACAATTTCCTGCTTTGGATGCACTAATGGCGGTGCTTTATGGGCTGCTTCCATAACACTCCTTGGCGCCCGTTCATTTTCATCCATTG
This sequence comes from Chlorops oryzae, assembly GCA_020466095.1. Lineage (NCBI taxonomy): Eukaryota > Metazoa > Arthropoda > Insecta > Diptera > Chloropidae > Chlorops > Chlorops oryzae. Next base: position 26,143,116 of record CM035807.1, on the reverse strand, counting down.
TTGTGCGCTTGCGATTCTTGGCCTTCCATGCATGATAAACTTTCAAACGGCGATGAAACTCTTGACGACATGCCTGAGTCGAATAGAAGAAAATTTTGGTTTTCAAGGATTTAATTTTCTTCGAATTTTGATCGATTTCTCTCACCTCTAGCAACTCAATATCACAGGACGTGTTTATCGTATCACGTAATTCGGAATACTTCCATTTTGATAGATCGTATTTCTGTTTACCCAGTGCTTGCTGTTGAGCTCGCACATTCTCCGATCTGACGATGTTTGGAATGAAATAGTTTAGCTTTTTTTTTTTAAATATTTTTATTAAGTAGGAATCGTTTCATGAAAGTGATAGAAATATCTAAAATCTATTAGCTTTATTCATAGAAACGATTTTAATTAAAAAATGCTGATTAAGTTCAAATTTTCTGCATTTTAATTGAAAATTCTTCTATGAGTAAGGCTAAATAACTACATAAACAACTACAGCAATACCAAGTGAAAATGTAGTGTGAAAGTGAATAGTATTTCCAAAAATATTTCCAAAAAAAAAAAAAATAATCGGGATAATTAATTACACCAGCTGTGGTAAGTTGACAGTGTATTGTCTTTAAAATTATTTTATACTCATAAGAAACAGATAACGAGGAACTATCAAGTAACCAGCACTGATGACTGTGTCCCGAAATAATTAAAGTAATAATTAAGGTAAAAATAAAAGTTAGTGACACTGAGTGTGGTATGAGTGGATTTTTTTTTTTTTTTTGAAGCACATTTTTCCGATTGATAACTCACTTATTCAACAAGTACCGAGATGCAACGGTCACACCTCGTACAAAACTTTATAAAGCATTTTTTGGGAATGTTAAATTTTGGAAAATCAAAGAAAATAGTTTTCATATATTAACGAGTTTTTCTAGAATTATTATTTTATATAAATTGTATTGTATTTATAAGTGTTAGTAAATATTATAAAGCAAAAAGGTGCATTAATTGTGTGTACCTGATAAGTTTGTTTGGACCCGTCGGCGACACATCACTATGACCACTTTAAAGCGAGAAAGTTTGGGAAAGGGAAAATTTTTTATTATTTTTGGTTTTGTGAAAATCTTTAAATGTATTCTTTTAAAGAATTTTTTGTGTGTATAATATAGTACACTGTGCAATAAATTTTGCTCTGAAGGAGGAATATATAATCTTTTATAAAGAAAAGGAGTCGCAATTCTTGGATCTTTTGAATCGAAAATATTGGTATACGTTTACGTCAAAGCAAAATAAAGCGGTTTCTCAGCGTAACGAGGTGTATTGAAACACATATTTACAGATAAATGTACTTTCCGTTACCGTATTTGATATTAAAAAATTATCTAAAAGCGAAATAAAGGATAAAGGTACTCCCTCGGTCAACCCAAATAATACTTCTTGACATATTTGCCCCATCAGCTATAAAATTTAAAACGTTTTCACTCAGAAATAACCACACATCTGCATCTGTGAAGCAGAAATCCATCGAAACGTAGTAAAACTTTAAAATTCAAATCGCCATCAAAGGGTTAAGGCTTTTGAGGATTTCACATCCCCATGAGAACTCCTAAATTGGTGTCCACACAAAAATTCGAATGGATACAAGATTCATTCGAGTGATTTAAAACAAGTGCAGTGACACAAATCTTTGAAGTCGAATTCCCCGTGCCAAAAAAAAAAAAAAAAACTATGTACAAAGTTTACCTAGAAATATCAACGCTTTAACTTACTTGCGCATAACAGGCGGACTATCATCAACTTGTCCATTTGATTCAGTTGCCAAACGCAATGCCAATTCATGATCACGTCGTTCCTGTTCGAATTGTTGACGGAAACGTTCATCATCCTTAGCCTCACGCTCCAGTTGAGCTTGCAAGGCTAATGCATGTTTACGGTCTTCTTCTTCCTGCCTCAAACGAGTGTCCTCTTCCTCTTTTCGTCGGGCCTCCATTTCCGCTTTCCTATGAATTAAGCAAAATTTATAATTAAGATAATTTTGAAAAATCCAAACAGTTCTCATGCGCATACAATCGTTTGTTCTCCAGTTCTTGCTGTTGCCGTCTGGCTTCTTCCTCTCTTGCACGTCGTTCAGCTTCCAAAGCTTCTTGAATCTTACGGAGACGCTCTTGTTCTTCAGCCTGCTTTTGCTCCTACGAACAAAAAAAAAAGTGAAATTGAATTGCCATTTTTTTTTTTTTATCCATAACGCCAATATTACCTTTAGTTTAGTATTGAGGTCGACAGTAATCTTATTCATATTTGCCATAATCATCGTGTGCAGTCCATCGATCTCACGGCTTGATATTTTGGAATGACGCTGTTAAGAAGGATGTTAGATGAGCAGAGCAGAAGCATATGATCATCTTCACTTTCACTTACTTTAATCTTCTCAACAGCATCTTCAATTTGCTGGAATACACCATCAACTTCATTAATGATCTCTTCTCGTCCTCGCTTAAGTCCAGCAGTAATTTCGATTGCCTTCTTCGCATTCTCATTGATCATTTTCATCTTTCGTATGCCGGCAATACGTGGGCCATGTTGCTTGCGTGCCAAATAGCCACGAACATTACGCTGTAGGTTCAGTACACAATTGTTGCGATATTTCATATGATTTAGCCCTGTAAAAAAAAAGGAATATTCATTCGTTAAATCAAGTTCAGCGGAACTCTCCTCTTGAGCTTACATGTTATTGCACATTTAGTTCCCCATGCAGCCTTAATCCAACGTGATCGTACCATCCATTTCTTAACCTTCGCCACAATTGCCTTCAAATTATCCGGATCGGATTTCATAATGCGATCGAATTCAACAAACTTCCCCGGCCGGAAGAAAACGCGCGTTATACCGAACATGAAATCTCTGCGGCTGAGATTCAGCGAGTGCAGCATCGCTTCGCAGAATGTACGAGCGGGCAGCTTGACCAAATCAGGTGGCAAATAGGATTTGTACATATTGTAGAGATCGCCGAATGGTACGCGTGATGGATAGCCGTGTTCCATAAGTTCGAGTACCGATATTGTACCGGAACATTTTAGCTGGGCTAAGGCTAGTCCTCCTTCGAAGTCACGATCAGTCATTTTGCTGTTCGGCTTAATACAGCGTATAAAGTTGGTGCCCTGTTGGAATCGTGATGATTTAATTTTTCTAATCAAAGGTATGAATAAAATTTTACTCACGTTTTTCTCCAGCTTCTCCATTAACTCGGCCAATTGAGACTTAAACTTTGACCCGACTGAAATGAAATTCAGTTTACCACGGGAGGAATCATTGCTGCCGGTTGAGAAGAGCAAGTTGAGCAAAGGATTTTGGCATTCTTGTACCAAGACTTCCAATGAGGCATGCAGAGCGTCATTATTTTTCTCAATAAATTTCTCCTGAATAGAATAAACGAAGGATTTGAATAAATAAATATGTACCTTTAAATATGAACTTCGAATAGTTTATCGAGGGACTGACTCACCGTATTATAGCAAACAGCGCCAGCGAAATGACGCACAAGAAATCCTTCCTCATCACGCAGCGTACGATGTGCCTTCAGACGTGAAGATCTTGGCAATCCAAGTCGATAATGATTTTGCCATGCCTTATGTACCTCTAAAGTAAAATGAGAGGCTGAAGGTTTTGGCAGTTTAGATTCCTCATCGAGCAAATTGTAAATGCCATTCGATTTCGATTCAATGAGTTCGATTATATCCTGGTTATCGGTGAATTTAATTTCCGGTACATTTAAACCCTCGCGCTTGTACAGCTCTTGTTCATTTTTCAAAATATTATCGTTGAAGAATTTCTGTAGTTTTTCGTTGCAATAATTGATGCAAAATTGTTCGAAGGAATTAACGGTGAAGTATTCAAATCCGGCAATGTCCAGCACGCCAATATAATAGTTCGAAGCTTGAAATGGTATGCTCTGATTGATTATAGCAACAACTCGATCGAATAATTTGCTATAAATCGCCTTTGCGAGCGCATCCCGTGCGTTTTTGGCCTCGTAAACTTTCAGTTGTATCCTTTCAGTTGAGAAAATATTAATTAATGTTAATGTTAATTCATTTATTATAACAGTGTATGACAGATTCACTTACATTATAACCGTTCCTTTGAAACCGCCACCTTTACTCTGCATAACACGTGAGACCAGCGCTTGTCTTAGTTCATGTTGATCAACTCCCAAGAGTTTTGCTGTTATATTAAGCGAATTTTCTGTTGCCTCCGACACTTGACATCCTCCACGTACATCGTCTGGAATTTCTTCGAACGATATGTTTCCTAGATGAAGCACAGCTGCAACCAAGGAATAGATTTCGAACTTTTGTTCTTCGCTAAGACCCAAACGTGACAGCGCTTTATCCAATTTTTGAAAATGATCATAATCATCAATGATAGGATCCTTGAGAGCGCCCTTTTGCAGATGATGATGGGACTTTTGAGATGCTGGAATAAGTTGCTCCGTCTTTGCATTACAGAAATATTGCGTACAGCCCGACAGATACTAAAAGAGTAGAGAAAATCTGTAAATTTCATGTAATAAAATTGTGAACTCGGTAAAGACCCCCTTTTTCTCTTCACCATTTATAATGATGTGGCGTCAAACGAAACCCCTTACGTGACCCTGTCATCTCTTTATACTCACTCGATAGTCATCCGGTTTGCCCAGATTGAGCTTATCTCTCAATCGTTGCGGAGCACCAGCCAACAGCATATAAAATACATGATAATTACGTTCCTCCGAAGATTGTGTGCAAATGCGACTCTTTTCGAGAAGATAATGTGATATGTAACCCCCAACGACACGGCACTTTGAGTCATAATGTACTTCAATGAATTTTCCAAAACGCGATGAGTTATTATTACGTGTTGTCTTCGCATTACCAAATGCTTCCAATATAGGATTGGCTAATTGAAGATAAATAATTATTATTACAAAAATTAGCCTTCATAAGGAGAATTGCTGCTACCATCACCACTAACCGTCTAAAATTTTTTGTTCAATTGGGCTAGCATTTTCGTTGGCATGGCAAAGATATCGTAGCAAGTATTTCGTTGATTCCGTTTTACCGGCACCAGATTCACCAGACACAATTATGGATTGTGAGGACTTTAGAACACGCATGTCACGCATGGCCTTGTCAGCTGTATGAAATTAAGAAAATAATTAATTTCGGGAACGAACAAATAACACTGTGGAATTCCCCTATTTCAGCCACGAGGACTCGAACTGCTTCATTAGGCATTTGAGATACTTTTGCAGTTGAATTCCTCGGGACCGAAATAAGGGGAAAACGTTTATTTCAGGTCTGTCTGAAAATTTTTTTCCAAAAACTATCACAGTGTAATTAAAATCCACTTACCGATCGCGAAGACATGAGGCGGCAGTTCGCCCAAGGAGCGTCCCTTGTACTTTCGAATGCTTTCGTCTGAGTAGAGATCCCTTATTTCACGGTAAGGATTTACGGCTATTAGAATGTTCGCAACATAGGTCTGTAAATCAAATAAAATACAGTCGTTTATTAAAGCAATATTAATAAAAATTTTTTAGGAGCTACTTACATAGATTTTGTCTTTAAAATAACGTGTCTTAAGATTGTCGAGAAATGTTCCTTCATTCAGCAACATCAATTCACCTGAAAGAGAGATCATTTAAGTAGCATGAGTATATTTGTCCTAGAACCAACCAAATTTAAATTACTTAAAAGGAAACACTTGTGACATGAAACAACATATTCTATTGTATTTAACATTTTATGTCGGCGTTAACTTAAGAAACATGCAATTTATGGACAAATGAATGATTAACAGAACTTGAGTGAGAAATTTTTTTAATGAATTTTTTTTTTTTTAAATTAAGAGCTTGAAAGTTTCTTTTCCAATTCCATGACTGCTTTGTTCAATTGAGAAAAATTCATATCAACATTTTTTTTGTTTATAAATCTTTTATCTCTGCTCTTAAAGGAGCTTAAGCTGCACTTATAGTCATTGCTGACTGCTAACAGAAATAGTCTCAGGGTAAACATAAATTTTTATGGATATTTTAAGCCGAGTTTACAACCAAGAAGAAGTTGTAGTTTTAACATATTTACATATATACAGGCCGATTCTGAATATTTCCGGGGAACGAATTCCCAGGGAATTAACTTTTTTCGAGAGCAAATTTCTTCCTTTTCAAATATTTGGGAGAAGAAATTTAATAGGGAATGGGTATTTGACCCAAATCCATAATTTTCCTTACCTTATCTATTTAATAAAGGGGAATTTTAGTCTCGAGAAAAGCAAATTCCCCGGGAATATTCAGAATCGGACTGATAGGGTGTTCCCTTTAAAGTGAAAAGATTTAAAAACCGAAAGTGTACAATTTTTCATATAAAAATTCATTCATTCAATCGAGGTTTTTGAGGCAAGTAGACGTATAAGGAAAGACCCCTATAAAAAAAAATTGTTCTTTAAAAAATTTTTTAAAGCGTTCCCTCATGATTAGAAAAAAGTGTAAGGCAGGCTTTAGAAAATACCTCATTTGAATTGTAAATAATGTTCTGTTGTTCCTCTTTGTTTTGTGTCAATCCACGAACTTTTTCAATCGATTTTAGCATACATAATTGATTCCTCTGTGGGTGGGGATCGTCTTTGAATCATAAAATTTCGATTTTTGTGGATAATTTAAATCTAAACCTCAATCTATTGGATTATTTGTATTTATTATAAGAAATGTCTTATGCGTCTAGTCTCAAACATCACTTCGTTTTGCTGGTTAAAATTCTTTTTCTTTTTGGAAATTCGTCGTTTGATGATTCTCAAATTCGAGCCAAAAAATAAGAGAATAGAAATAATCGAAATAAATTTTTAAGCGAATATATTATATGCAGCATTTTAGAAGCATTGAGCATATCTTACATGAGAAAGTTAAAAGCATTAAGGGCCATAAGCTTATGAAAATTGTTTTCAGTGTTTTAAGAGAGAACCCAGAGAGGAATTTGATAAAAAAAAAAAACTTTTACCATGACAAGTGCGCTTTTAATGAGAATATTAATTAAATTGACGGAAACTTTTCTATTGAATAATAAAACACCAGCTGGGGGAAACAATTTTGCATTAAAAGCTTTTTTTTTACTTCGAACGCTTCGATAAAGTATTCTGCCCCTAATGGATTTTGATAAAACTCTCTCAGCTGTTTCCAATTAAATTTTGTTTTCTTTATCGGCGAATCGCGATAAAGCTAACACGAACAACTTACAATTATCATCATGATCTTGTGGTCCATCGCACGAGGGGTAAACGTCATCCACTGCGACCTGCCGTTTCGAGAACTTTCGATCGAGCGGTTCCACTTCGAACTCCTTCCCGCCGATTTCGAGTATGCGACATTGAATATAACCTTCGTGAGGATCGCGGGCCCAGACGATGGTGTTATCCATGTTTCCTACTGCAAAAATGGAGACACAAAAAAAAATACATTTATTTTCAAGATCAACAAAGAAAATTACGAAACATTTTTGTTTTAATTTTTTTTATTTATCGCAATAATTATGGAGACTACAAATAAATTTAAAAAAAATGCAATCTTATCTACATTTTTGTTTGAACTTGATGAAAGTTGTAGAACAAAAGTGTTGAGCGCTTCGAACCCGCGACGTCCGACCCACCCAAACAAGCGCCAAACTCTACTAAACTCGCTGTGAATAAAAGCAAATTTCTACCGGCAGATCCAAACGTTGATGACGATGCCAGTGGGAAGAAAAAAAATTTTGTAATGAATTTTATTCCGTAATGCGGTGAATGTCTCAGCTGTTGAGAATGGTTGCAACACAAGTTATTAGTCTAGACACAGAAGTATAGCAACTATAGTGCAACTGGATTCCTTTTTACTTAAACTACAGTCGAAACTCTCTATAACGAATTCCAAGAGGCCCAAACGAAATTCTTTAAAGAGATAATTCGTTATATGCAGTGGCGTAGCGAGGACTAATCTAGACGTGGGCGAGTTGAATTAGCGAGGCCCTAAAATATTTTTTATACTTACGAACTATGCCTGTATCCTTCAATCTTATGCTATCTTAAATCGGAGTCTGTAAGGTTAAAACTGGTCTCAAACTCTCTTACGTAATTAATGGACAGTCCATCAGCCCGATTCTGAATATTTTCGATTATCGAATTCCCGGGGAATTAACTTTTCTCGACCGTAAACTTCTTCTTTTTTAAATAATTTGGGGAAGCAATTTATTCGAGAATGGGTATTTGACCCATAGCCATAATTTTTCTTACACTATCTATTTAAAAAAGGAAAACTTTAGTATCGAGAAAAGTAAATTCCACGGGAATTCGTTCCCCGGGATTATTCAGAATCGGGCTGCATAAGTCTTTTTTAATCGTTTATTCAATTGACTTCGTGCGCGGCCATTTTGAGCGCGAGGCCGTGGGCGATGGCCCACTTAGCTACGCCATTGGTTATAAGGAGAAAAAAGGCACTAAAAATGCAGCGAAAAAGTCTTCAGAAGATTCGCTATAGAGAGATATTCGTTTAAGACGAGTTCCTTAGAGAGAGTTTCGACTGTATATCCAGAATATATTTATGTAATCTTCAAGAGCTTCAGAGCAATGTATCTTCCCACAAAAACACTCAATGTCAAATCCCTCAGGTATAAAAAAAAACAAAGTTTTTCTTGAACATAGCGCACATCAAAGTCATTAATGGCCGGCACTTTTTGCTCATTATTGCAAATATTAGTTGACTTCAACAGTTTGTGTCTGTGTGTGTGTGTGAAACGAGCGAGCGCAGTCGGTTTCAGAGTTGCCTATTTTTTTCTTCTTTGTACTGTACTGATGGGGGGAAGTCTCGCGCTTGCAGACATTTCATTCAAATTTAACATTTCTTAACTTCTCTGCCGCTGGTTGACTTTTCGCACTGGGCTAAAAAAAAGAAAACAAACAAAAAACACATTTTTTTCTGCTAATTCTGCTTTGTTTTCTGTCAACAATTCCGTTGAATGTTGAAATTTGTTAAAAAGATTGCATGAACTAAGCTCGTAAGACGTATTCTACAGTCTTTCGGTGAGTCATTGTGGGTTATTGTGGGTCGATAAGACTGAGAATGATTGATAAAAAAAAAGTTTTTTGGGTTTAGGAAATCGTTTCTGAGGAAAGTCCAGAAACTATGATTTTTGGAGAATTGAAATATAAAGATAAAAATAATAGGGGTGTTCACAAAGGCGTCGGAAAATGGGAAAGTCGAAAGATCGGAAAATTTTAACTGCTTAAAAAGTTGTGCAAGATACAAAAAAAAATTTTAAAAATATTTTAAGAAGTCGCATTTTTCCGATTTTCCCAACGTTTTTAACACGCCTCTGTGAATACCCCAAATATATTTTAAACAAAAGTCACAGGTTTTTTTAAGGCCATACAAAACGACTTTTCGCATTAGTTCCATAGCACATCCAGTGCCGTAGCAATTCTGTTTTGCGTGGGGGGGAAAAATAACTTTTTCAATTTTAACGTCTATTTAAATTAAAACCATATTACATGCACGCTTTCAATGCAAGGGTTTAACGGACCTTTAGGAATCGTATCGAATGAATACTTTTTAAAAGTGTGTTCGAAATAATCATCTGTTCTTCTTAGAGCTATTATACACGAGACGATATAAGCGGGGTAGGCAAACAGTTCAATTTAAAAAAAAACTGCCACGCGCACGATTTTTCTCTCTTATAGCTTAATTTTTTCCTACTCTCCTCGAAAAATCCCTTTTTTAAAACAAGTATGCTTATAAGGTGGTTGAGCCAAATAAAACCAACGGCTTTACAAGGCCCGATTTTCAGAAAACATATTTCTAGCACTCCCAGCATAATGATTTTTGGCATGTTCTAAAGCGTTTATATTTACTTCACAAAGCAAACAAAATTGCATCGATTGTGTAGCTGAGTGAATAGTAATCTTCCAACAAAGTCTACTGAAGTGAAAACAACGTGTTTGATCTAATTTTGCGTGAGAAGAAGAGCAATGTTTTTCTAAAAGTTGTTGATAATTTTGTAAAGTCTTGATGCTCATACCAAAGTCGGACTTTATTCAAATTAAAAAGGATGGAAACAACCCCTGGCATTGCTGTATTCCGAATAAAACGTAAAGTGGTTTTAATAAGGCATACAATAGTCACCTTGCAACTGGATATTAAAAAAAATATTTTTTTGAGGCCCTAAATGGACCTTAATATACGAAGCAGTTAAAAACAATGAGAAAGAAGGCCTTTCACTGCAATGGACAGCAAGTTAACGAAATTACTATCGATAATGCATTGTACCTGTACTTGAATATACAACTTTGAGTTTTAAAAATATTATTTTACATAAGAAGAGCTGGGAAGAGTATTTATTTAAATTTTTGATCTCAAACAATATTTACAATGAAATCAGATAAAAATTTTATCTTTTTCTTTAATTGTTCGCACGTTTTTGAGAGCAATCCGAATTGGGCCTTATTAAGACATGGGGTTTCTAATATGGCAAAAAGGGACAATTTATAAAATGTCTCAATTGAGTACATTTAAACACTTTTTTGTACTTTTTTTTACATTTTCGGATAAAAAAGGTTAAATAAAAGTGATTAAGATCCAAACTCTCTCTCAGTTTAACCAATTTCCGACTTTCCAACGCCTTTAACAGGCCTTTGTGAATACCCCTATAGTTTTAAAAATTCACATTTTCCCCTTTTTGCCTTATCCCCAAAAATGGGGAAATTTCCATAGCATGACAACTAATTAGGAACGAAACTTTTTTTTTGAAAAAATTATCGTTTTTTATAATTAATTCATGAATATATGATAGAAAAAATAAACTTTGAAGTATTCGCTATAAGAATAAATCAGAAAAAATTCTGTTTTCATAGAGGAATATTATTTTTTCACATTAAAAAAAAAAAACGCAGTTTTGATTAGGACAACTAATTAGAAACGCGGAAATATTTCAAGCAATTTAAAGGAAAATAAAAGTAAAATTTATTGTTTTTTGTTAGTACTTGATCGGAAATCCTCTCTGCTTCAACACAGCTCCGCAACGGTTTTGCATGGACTTGATTAGGTCTTGGCATCGCTTAGCTGGCGCGTACCACGTTTCCTTCACTTTTTCTTAAAGGTTATTCCAATTTGTAAAATTTGGAGTCCTGAAAGCTCTTTTTGCTTCACCCCATAGGTGTGCAGTGGAATTCAAATCAGGTTTTTGCGACGGCCACTCAATGACTTTCATGGAATTTTGAGAAAATAAGTTTTTCGTGTACTTAGAGGTGTGCTTTGGGTCATTGTCTTGCTGAAAAGACCAAATAACCGGCATGTTTTCTTCGGCCCACGGCAACAATACGTTTTCCAGAATATCATTGTTTTTTCTACCCACAATTTGATGAATTAGGCCAACGCCGTTCCACGAAAAACAGCCCCAAACGAAAATAGATCCACCGCCATGTTTTACTACGGGCGTGGTGTATCTGGGATCCAGTTCTTTACATTTGGGGTGTCGAACGTACTTTACCCCGCCAGGGCCAAATCTTGGTTTCATCACTCCAAAAGATATATTTTCATTTTTTAGCTGTCCAATTAGCATGGGTTTTAGCAAATTGCATACCTTTTTTTTTTTTGTAAGACAACCTTACTAGAGGTTTCTTTCGTGCGAGTCTGCCGTGAAGCCCAGCATCTACCAAACGACGAGCAACCGTTCTTTTTGATATTCCTTTGTAAAACATTTCTATAATATCGCGTTGTATATCGGCAGAGGTCTTTCTAGGGTCAGCTTTGGAGAGACGAACAATTACTATATCAAATCGTTTCGAGGTTTTGTGTGGTCTAGCTTTCTGTGGAACATTTTCTGGGGTCTCATATTTTCGAATATGAGAAATAGCACCAATTACCATCTTTTTGGAACAATTTAGCTGAGTTGCGATTTGTTGGTATGAGAGGCCAAACTCACGAAGCTCAATAATTGTCTTTCTTGTCGCCGACGTACAATTTTTGCCTTTTCCCATCTATTAAGCTATTTAGCTAAATAATTTTTCATTCAATACGCCTTCGCTTGATTCCAAATAATAAAATCTTACCAAAATATACACAAAGAACTAAAAGAAACTGACTTTTTGGCACTGCTAAAACTTCGTTTCTAATTAAGTGTCAAAAGAAAAATCACGTGTTTCAATTGAGAATCCCACCCATGCAAATTTAGCAGCCTATCGAAACGGCTATCCATTTCATTTCAAATGAGAGGAAGATGGGAATTATAAGGACAGCGGAAATGCAGTGTTCAACTAACGCAAACAATTGAAAAGTGGAGATTTATAAGATGAGAAGCATCGTTTCTAATTAGTTGTCAACGGCTGTATCTAGCAGCACTTTAATTGATAAAACCGTTTTTCCGATACGAATTGACAAAGAAATAAAAAATATAGTGGGTGAAAAAACAAATGACGAACAAATCCTGGAAACCATTCTTTTAAGATTCAATAAACTAAAAAATCGCAAAGTGCAATTATATTAAATATGATTGATTATCATTATTTTTCGATTGTCATTTATTTTTCTCCTTTTTTAATTTTTTTCATGGGCAAAAACAAAAATGCGTGGGGGGGCAAAGCCCCCTCTTGCCCCTATGGTTGCTACGGGCCTGAGCACATCCATTTTACAATTGAGCAACCCCATAAATCACAACCAAAATTTTATTCCCCCCACTAAAACAATGAGACTTTTCACTTGATAAAAAAAAAATAAACCAACAACAAGAGAGATTACACTCATTCTAACTCTGATGACGTTGATACTCATTCAGACAAGGTGAAATTCATTAGTTTTGATAGTTCAATGGTACGGGAGCTCTCTACACACAGTCGAAGTGCATATGATTACGATCGCTGATCGTTCATCGTACAGTGGAGCCTCTTGAAGTGAAATTTTACTCCGAATTTAGAATTTTTCATCATAAGTAAGAGATGAGGCCGCTTACACTAATTTAAAAATTTTGGGATTTTCGCGTGGACAGAGCCAAAATGGCGATTCGAGTCCATACATAAGTCGTAACTTAAGAATGGCTTCCCTGCAGTAAATGCGGGGCAAATTGACCCCTTCGTCCCCACTGTCATTCTATAGACGTGGTCAACGAGGATGTCTACAGTTCCATTTTCTAGAGCATTCATGTTATGAATTTGCTGCGCGTAATGGTTTGCATGTCCGATCATCAATCCGAAGGCTCGTGTTCGATTCCCAGGGCGGGCGAGAAAAAGTGGAAAATTTGTAAAATTCGAAGGATTATTCTCATGGATTCTTATGGGTGAGAAGAGAGAAAGAAAAGAGTCCATTCTGAATTTTCGTGAATGCTTTCACAGTTCGTGCGAAAATTCTCATGAATTATATTTTCAATAACTTAATTTTTCCAATTTTTTCGCAAAAAAAAAAATTTCTTTTAAGCCTGTTAGACATCTATAATATTATCCACTTAAAAAAAAAAAAAAAAAAATTGGCACCCGCCCGAGCGAGATTCGAACACGGGTCTCCAGGTCGCTAGGCCAGACTCTTCACACTGAGCCATCTGAGCCCCGTGCGCGGCGCTTTCTATTTAGGTAATATAGCTAATGAGCTGCCTCTACAGCATCACCAGTTCAATCGTCAACTGGTGTCCGCTCGAACATATGCTCATACGAAGTGTCAATAGGAGAATACAATTGCACGGGTACAGTTGGTCACTAGTACCGGTAGCCTGCATATGGCATCACACTCGCGCCTCATACGGAATGCGGTCTCCTCGCTTCAAGACAAAGTTTTCCTTCTTCTTCTTTGCCCTTATTTCTCAAAAACTACTCTCAGGAGAAATAAATGGATGCCATTTTCGCGATTAGTGATCCAGGATTAGTATGAGAAAGCTCTTTTAGCGATGTCCTTTTCTTTTGTAATCCAGTATTATAGGAGATGACCAGTAAATAGAGGTCGCACTGTACAGAATTAAGCTAGTTCATTTCTGCGGTACCCCCTGTTGAAATTGATCGAGGGAGTCTAAAGACTTTTTTCCTTTATGAATTTATTAAAACGGTTGAAGCAAATAGAGAATTCACTCATTCATTTAAATGAGCTTTTTTTTTATTTTTATTTCATAAACGCTAGCAATAAATTATGAATATCTTCCCCCCCGGCGTCTTCGAATGAACTCGGAAAGGGTTCATAATTTCTTTGCGGCCAGCTTAATAATCTCCTCACACTTTTGCCATGACATTAAACAGATATACATTTTTTCCAGTACATTAAAATCATGTTCAGAGAAAGATAGATAGATAGATGGGGGGCGGGGGAGGAGAAAAAAACGAAGAGACAATGCCAAAGAAAACGCCTAAGAACCGTGGCCATTGTCAATGTCATTATGTCGTCTTTGAAGTACTTCCTCCACTTTTTGTTGTTAAATTATGTATGTACGAATACGAAAATGAATGCGATGACGAAACATACGGCGATTCTGTTCTTGGTTAAACGACTGCGACTGCCGCAACGACTGCAACGTGCCGAACTGAAAGTGTTTGTTCAAAAGGCAAAACGTGAATGGAAAATCAACTGAGGAACAAGAAGGCCTGTTAGAGGAGGCACTGTCAAAGGCATGAACGCCAACATAGTTATTACAAACATACCCATATATATGTACATGCATATATTCTACAGATAAATACAAATTGCGATTTTCACATTTCAGCCATTGAAACATCCACACACACAGCCACACAAAACGTCTTGACTTTGAAGCATTCAAAAATGTATGTCTGTATGTATGGCTTGATGCAGTCAAGTGGCAAGGAAGTACTGTAGTCTTCCTATTGCTTCTCTTATCCCCCCTTCAGCCATACAAATCTAAGAAGAAGTTGTTAAAGATGAGCTACGAACGACGATGATACGAGTCTGAAGAATCTAAAAAAAAAGAGGAGAAAATGAAGTCTTTACATCTTGTCTATGCTAAGTGCTTTAAGAACGTTGCATGCTTAACACACAAAAAAAAAAAAAAAAAAACAGCGTGAAAATACGTGTTCCAACATATTTATGTTGTCCATAAAGCTATGGTCTTGAAGCTAACTCTTCGAGATCATATCTAAACGAATGCAGAAATGTGCCTTTCATTCGTAATTTAACATAAATTGCCTAGCAGCGAAATGAATCGTTGTAATCTCGATACAAAATCGTAATTTAAGTTTAATTGTCTGCGAAATTTTTAATGTCAATGAAGCTATCAATTGAGATGGTTTCTGAGAACTCAAAGTGAAGAGATTCTTGACGCGAGCCGTAGAATTGGAGATCTTAAATAGGATTGAGAAGCATTTAATGCATTTATCGATAAATCCGAAGTACTATGAGTAAGAAATAATTTATTCACTCCCACATGGTCGATGGCAGCGCAATCTAAAATGGAAATCTTATTTTAAACGGATTGAGATTATTAAAAAAAAAAGTTTAAAAAAACCTTATAACATTTGCAGCCCTCATTTGAATGACCCAAAATAATAACAAAGTCTATTACAACAGCGCTTTCAACTCATTAAAAAATAATGTAATATGTTCGTATCAAAAACTAAAAGACAGAAAGCAAACATTCGAATTATGTATGTATGTATGTCATTGAGTTCTCGGATGAAAACAATGGAAAATCATTGAAAGTGAATTGGAGCTTTTCAAAAAAGCCTTACAAAAGGTCCAGCGTCATTGCTTCTATTCAGTTGAGTGAGTGCCCGCCAATGCTATTGCGGACGCCCCGCCATCGAGGCATAACATTCTAGCAATGAAGTGTTATGAAGACTGCTCACACACAAACCCGCCTCGCCTCCATGACATTTGATGCCTGTGTGACATTTACTAAAGCATGAAATATTTCGTAGAAATATATTTTTGAATGTTTTTTTTTTTTTTTCTTTTCTCCTATGGATACCAATTCGTATCAGGCAGTTGATTTTCTCTTCTAGTAAATGATTACAAGGGTAACCACCTTTAGGCAGTGTCGCATAACCTTCACATGCAGTTAATAGACTTATCCATGCTTGAGTAATTCTTTGGCCACTCGGGCGCGTATCAAATTCATGTATCAGCGCAAAAAAAAAAAAATTCTTTTCAAAAACAAATGACAAGTAAAACGCATTATGGTTAATCCTGTTGACACTGTTGCCGTGTACTTATGTCCAGTAATTGATACATGAGCTTAGACTTAGGATAAGCTTTAAGACTAAATAGACCTACGCAGACATTGAACGTCAATAACACTGTGACACAAAATCAAGTTTTAGAAAATTAATGGGATTCCACTGTATAGGTTTGATACTATGACCAAAGGTGAGTAAAACTCCTAGCTGGTTTTCGCAAGTTTAGCAGGCGTTTTGATTTTATGGAGCCCTAAACATTGTGAGCCTTCCTGATTTTGGTCAAAAATGGTAGCATCAGTTTTTGTTCAACAGCTCCGTAAGAGCTAGAGATATCGGTTAACTGTCTTTCGCAAAGTTGTAGCTAAAGGTCTAGTGAACACAAATAAAAAACAAAAACTAACTACTCATTAAAAAAAAAACAATTCCAAATATTTTTTTAAAAAAGTACCCAAAAAAATCTAAATTTTTTACTTTTCTGGGGATAGCTTGAATGGAATCCACATTTTTCCTATACTATCTTTGAAAATATTGTAGCCGGTAAGAAGTTAAAAAACTCTCCCAAACATAATTATGGGATCTGAACGTGTCTGCACTAATTAAAATGCTCATAAAGGTATTTTTGTACTGAAAAATCACGATTTTTAGGGGTCTTTGCGGTTTTTGACTATATCTCCTAAGCTAAGCAAAATATTAATCCACTGGGTAGGGATAATTTGTAGCTTAAAGAAAGTTGAAAAACTCTCTGGAAAATACTTAAATGATCCGAACGCGTCTAAGGTATATAAAAAGCTCATAGAAATACTTTTTAAGTGCCAAATCCCGTTATTTAGGGCTCGCACATTCGGATCAATAAAGTACGTTGGAGAAATTTAAAAATAAATTTTATTGAAATATCTCGAGAAACTACGATTTGGGGCAGTTTTGAGATTTTTGTAACAGGAGCTAATACTGGAGGAACCCTTAGTAAAGTACTGATCAATACAATGTACTACATTTAGTACCCTAAAATATGCTCACATATCAAATTTTATCAGTATATCTTGAAAAATTTAGGTTTTTGGGCAGCCAAATTTCATGAAGATAAATAAACTTCTTCGATAAGAAAACTGTATACGGACAACCAGACAGAAAGACGGACGGACATGGTTAAATCGAATCTCCTAGTGACGTTGATCATTTCTATAGTACATTTTGTATGATCTTTCTCTACTAGTTCTGGGTGTTACAGACGTACAACACATAGTGTGTCGGGTATAAAAAGGATCAAATTCAGATGATTTCTCTCTCTAAAGTTGATCTATTGGCATACCCAAATTACCGGAGATTTCTCAGTGCGGTATCGAAACAATGTCATCTCCGTTTCTATTTTTCTCTAATACAAATCAAAATATAGTGGACCCCTGGTAATCCGGCGCCTGGCTTATTTGGGCCCTGGCTAATCTAGCAAGTCCTGTAATCCGACCTGAAAATTATTCAGGGGGTGTCATGGAAATCGACTCGATATTGAAGTAAAACATATATAATCTCGTCATTGAAAAATTGCAAAAATTTCCGGACGATTCCGGGGCCTTAGACAGTACTTTATAATTCGACGAATTTGATAGTTCGACTCTGCCCTACAAAATGTTTCCCGAAGTAACGGGAGTCCACTGTATACGAAATTGAACTCTTTGGCTATAGGCCAATTTGCCCCTAACCCATTCTTGACCACCTTACTAATTTGGGTACACGCCTCTAATTCCTGAAAAATATCTTTTAAATTTTTTCTTCTCCTTATGATTGTATTCCTAACATTAAATACATATAGACTTCTCCCTTTTAAAACTGATCATTTCAATTTGATCGTAGATGGGATAAGCAACCCCTTCACAGAAGTCAAAAATTCCTCACTAGATAAAGTCCTGATTGTGGCCCTACTTGGGTGATTTTTCTTTCCAAATCAAAGACGATCGGCGACGATTATTTTAAATCTTAACAGCCCAAGGAAGACTGCCTCTGATTCCTCTTCTCCTCAACTCTTAACCACCTAGCCAATATTTCTGTCCTTTAACCGCCAACGTGCGGTCTCACAGACCCTGGTAGATAAATGCTTGTCGGTTTGAGATCGTTATATTCTTGAGCTCTTTTTTAGAGGCACGAATAACAAAAAAATCACATTTAAATCGTGAAATTTACTTATTTTTAAAGAACTAACAGTTTTGAAAAATGATGATTCAGAGATTCGTTGCGGTCTCTGAGACCGCAGGTAGGTGGTTAAGGGCTAACAAGAATGACTTTTTACAAATTCTTCTTAGGATTAACAAAATTAAAATGGTTCAAAAATCGCTCATAAATCATTCGAACCCTTGCAATATTTATTAATTTATAATTGCAATAAATGTTAATAAATTTTTACAACTGATTGTTTTTTTTCGGTTAAGCGAACTCACCATTTTCGTTGTTGTGGTTGCTCGCATAAAAATCCATTCCGAGCAATAAAAGCCGTTAGCGTTGAATGGACTCGATAACAATGCAATGCAATGAACTGCTGCACCCTTTTTCAAAAACGGAAAAATTCGGGTGGTGGATTATAGATTCTTTTCTTGGTGCTTTTGTCGTTGAGTTCAACACTCCCAAAAAAAAAACCAAAAAAAAAGGAGAAAAAATTCGTTGTTTACTAAGCCCAAGCTGACGTTGCTAACGTTGGACAAAAATCCAACAAGGGCGGGCGGTTGTTTGAAATCGCAATGCGATAAACAACCCTTGCAGGCTAATAATATTGTTGTCAGAGGGGGTATGTTTATTGTTGAAAAGAAAAAGCAACAACAACACTTGCAATTTCTTTAATCAATTATTGATTAAACAAACACACACAAGCCAACAACACGGAAGAATCGAGTTGAACGCACGCGATTTTATTTTTCCTTAAATTTGTTTTCGATGCAATTTTGCTTCTTGTTTCTTTTTGCTTTTCCTCCTCTCTTTTGGGCAGCTTTTCGCTTTCACTTGACTCCGTGATTTTTCATAATTTCCACAATTTTCACACAGCAAAGCAAACTAGAGTAAGCAACGCAATCGTGATTGTATCAAGCGCAACAACGCAATAATCTCAAGACAGCATCCAGCGCAACAAAATGTTGCACAATATGGCCAACATGAGGCGAACGCAAAAAATCGGCTCGACTGACGTCAAAAAGAAGGTAAAGTTTGCAAAAATTCGTGGGTTACGACTTCGCTGCAAGTAGCTTTCCTCTTGGATTTTTTCTCGTCAGCTACGCAAACACACCAAAGCAGTTTGACCTACATCAAGCGACAAAAAATAGGAAATGTCGCAGCTTGAGAAAATCGCATAAAAAACAAAGACAAAAGGCAAAAAAGTTGAGCAACGAAAAATGCTTTTCCACCGAGGAATAATACAAATGCGTCGAAATTAACTATGCACTTCCAACTCCGTTGGGATGAATTTCACCTAGTAACCGATTTACCGACTCCGCTTGAGCCTTTCTCTACATAAACAGCTGTTATTAATTTTTGGAATTTATTTTATTTGATTTTTATTTGATTTGTTTTTATTTCCGTCAATTCGTGGTCTTCGCGCAACGACGTCACACACTGCACTGATTTGCTTAATCAAACGATATTGCGATTTTCTGGAACACAAGGACCAACCAGCCCCGCGCTTTTCGGATGAGATACTTTTATCGTAAACGATACTGAATCGTACGCCCTGCGAGAAAGCTTTTCAATGCGCAGAATCCGCAGCTAGGCGGCGACGGCGGCAGCTGTAACCTAAGCTTTTAATTCGAGCATTGAAATTGAGATAGAGATTCTCAGATTTTTTTTTTTGTGGTTTTTTCTACAGTAAAATCTCTTCTGATGACCAGCTTCTGATGGCACATGAGTTTTGAATGATTCTCTGAGGCATCACTGTGATTCACACTTTAGAAAAAATAAAAACTAAGCGAATAAAAAAGGAAAGCTTTCCACTTCACGCTTTCAAACACGCTACTCATCATCACGTGTCATAGCAACAATGCAGCAGAGTTGAAGACCCCGTGAATGTTGCACTGCAATGGAAAGGCGCTTGAGCTGGAGTATGGAACTGCGATGGCTCCTATTAAAATGTTAATGGAACAAAGAGGCGCCAGCATGTGATATCGCACTCTGCAATTCAAATGGCCACTTCAAAGAACACACAAATGAACACAATACATAGATACATGCATTAGTATGCGTTCCTGTATGGCAATTCTTGTGGCTATTCAGCTTAACAACTTCCGGTAAAATTTCAATAGGCCCCCTTTGTGTCATTGTACTGCATTTAATTTACACGTTCCATGCATTCGTGGCACGCTCACGTTTGCGAAGAGTAAGCAAACTTTGGTGTCGATTTTCATTTATCAATTAACGTGTTACAGCATTTCGAAGAAAAAAAAGAAAACCGGCTGAGAACTGTTGAACGCAGGCCAAAAAAAAAAAACTGTTAGCAGTTTTTCAAACAGGCTCCTTTCTGGTACAAATGGCGCTTCTTTTTTACGAACACAAGAGCACTCCGATTGGGAGAAAAATGGAGATAAACTGTCGAAACTATGGGTAGATCTGGGTGAGTAGAGAAGTGACTATTTAAAATTTACGAGTCCCCAAATATAAGGATCAAAATCAAGGTCTACTAAAAACCCAGTTAAAGGGAACAGACCTATGGTTAGTGCTTTATTTCACTGTTCCCAAACTTGAACCGAATGTTTCAATTGACCTCCAATTGATCATAAGGAATCTAATCTTGGAGTAACTAAGTATAAGGGCGTTATTTAAATTTAAAAAGCCTAAGGATAGTCAATTTTAGCAAAATAGACGCATCATGGGTCGCGGTGCTCATTACTCTCCAATTAAAATAATAATAATAATAAAGGGGGTTATTCTTCAATGACAGATCAACGTTAATAGATAAAGTTTAATCCGTTTTAAGCCAATTTTAAAGCGAATGGTACCAATATAATTGTGATTACTTAGAGACTAATTCGAGAACAGTCACAGTTACTGCAGGCATGGCACCCAACACGTTAATGCTCTCATAATTATTAAAAGAATTCCAAATAAACAAATATTGTTTTTCTTTGCTTTGTACTTTTGAGTTTTTTATAGCTCGGGAAACAGATTGTCAGTCCTCTGAAGAACGATATCACAGCCCGTTCATCAATAATTTCAAAAAATAATAAGTTCGAGGCATGGCCACTAAAAAAATCACTCTTTATAGCAAAAACAAAACACTTTTCATATACATACATATTTTCCTTTGAAGATCCCAGAATAACCTTCAAAGATCGAGCGACAATTCGACGCATCAACAACTTGGCGGAGTCTTTGAAGCCGGAGAAACGTACAAAAGACAGCAGACTTCCATTAAAAAAAAAAAAAACAGATTTTTTCCCGAAGACTATATTGTGCTGTGAGATCTTCTAAAAATACAATCTTTTAGAGGATCAAGTCTCGGTAAAGGGCCGGCCAAATCCGATACAATTTTACCCCTCATTCAATGCAAACTTTCATTAAGAGGACATTTCCTTTAGGTAAAAACACTATCTATGAACTTCAGAACTAGAAATCAATAAATTTTCATCAGTTCACTATTTTCAATCCATCTAGGCATGTTCCAGAAGCAGCAGCTTGCGACAATCTTCTGTGCAAACAACTTCTCACACATCGCACTTTCCACATTTTCCCCACACAACAGTCATCTCCGGACGGAGCTTACGGTATTGCTGTTATCTATGAATGCATAAAAAAGAGCATAATGGAAATGACCTGTGACAACAGGATAATAGTTCTCTAGTGAATACACATACATGCACACAACACACACACATACATACATGTATGTATACACAGAGCGAAAAAGGCCACATAAAATACCCGTAAATAAGAACAAAGTTAAGAAGATTTATCTATAGTTTTTCTCCAAGAAGAGGTCCGTCAAAATTTTAAGGGGAACACTCCTTTTCGATAAAATTAAGATGGTTCCTCGTAGAAATAAGAAGGAATTATTTTTTTTAAAAATTGAGAGACGTTCCCTCACAATCCGATGCCGGCGAGTTCAAATCCCCGCTCAGACAAGCGTCGATTTTTGTTAACGTTGTTTGGTGAGGCAGTGGATAATAGTGAAACATTTAATAGTTTAAAAAACTTTGAAATAAAAAGCTTACAACCCAACTTTGTAAGCAAAAAAAAAATAAATAAAAAAAATAAAGGATCCAGCAGACCCCTCATAGGAATTTTTAATGACGTTTTGAAGGCAGGAATGGAAGCTTTACTTTATAGCTGGCAAATCGTTTTTCCTCCCTAAGTGGAACGCTTTTTCCTTTCAAGTCTCCATCTTTCTACATCGTTTTTCGCCTGAGCGGGGAATCGAATTCGACCCCTTCAGATTGCAAATCGCACCGCCACCGAGAGATCTCATTCGCGCGTGCCAGATTTATTATATTAACGTTCGAGAAAATCGAACTATTAACGCCTCGTATGCATGTATGATATCTATATAATGCACATACATATACGCATTTTAGTAGAAAAAGAGCGAATAAGAACGTTTCTCCCTGTTTTTATGCGTTTTCTTTTTGAATAAAACTAAGATGGCATTTACAGAAATTAGAAGTTTAGCATCTTAATAAAAATTAGGTTGAGATATGTTAGAAAAAATAAGTTATTCATCTAATTTGCACTATTTTTTGGTCTTGTTTTGACGTAAAAATCCAATTTTTACACAACAAGAACGAATAAGAAGTTATCTTCTAATTTTAGGCCGATTCTTTTTCCACAAATTTCAGATGAAATTCAAGAAAAAAATAAGAAGATTTTCTAGTAAAAATTTCGTCAATTTTGTGCCCTGTCGTCACTCTCCTTGGTCACCATGCTTATTTAGATGTTAATCTCCTTATTTTTGGGTGACATTTTTCGCTCTGTGTACATACATACAAATACATCCATTCTGTGTATCTCGAGGCACCCAACATTCATGACAGGAATTATGCAAAGTGCAGAAAATCAACAAAGAAAACTACTTTAAAGACCAGTGACGAGAGGATTATCATTGTACGTTGTGCTCTTCCTTTATACGTTTTTTGTCCGGCAGATTGCAAGAGACTAGAACAATATTAAAATATCATTGCAAGGGACATTGACACAACCGAGAAGGTTGATTTTCCAGCAATTTGTAAAAATGATCTTTGAGTTAACAAAAAAAAAAAAAAAAAACAAAGAAACAGAAAGAAAATAAACTCGAAATCCGTTTTGAGCACTCTTTAGGCACGGCGAGAGCATCCCTTTTCATTTAACTGGAGCACAACAAAACCATATGGAGTCAAACGCACAAGACCATTAATTACGAAAAAAAAAAAAAAATATCGCCTCGCTGAACTAAGGAAAACAACTGCTTCAACAGCACTTTTCGTATCCATCAACATGGCTTGCATTTGCATTTTAATTGCCGCCAACAAATAAATTATGTGCAGCGTCACAAGTGAATCGGGAAACACAACAACAAACAGCCATAACAACCCAACAACAATCGACAACAAATAAAAAACACAACACAAGAAAACAGAGCTCAGCGGGAGACCTGACAAAAATTGGAAGTTGGAGCAATCATTTTGGCTGGATACGCTTTTCGATTCTCAATGGAAAGAACTTTTAATTAAATGGTATTTCGGGAAATTTGAGATAAAAAAAAGGAGTTTTTCTAGCAGAAGAACGGAGTCGAAGTGGAATTAAAATTTCAATACTCCCATTATGAAACGTTTTATAGCTAAGTATGTACTAGAAATCAGGAGCTTTGAATACTATCCACAATCACTATTCTACCCATGCTAATCAAATAAGAAAGCTACAGTCGGATCAAGCCCGACTTTGATACCCCCTCATTCCCGACAATACTGGCGGCACTTCGTTTTGCCTTTCCGTACGGAAATTTAAAAAAAATCTTTATCTCCCATTTCGACTTTAAATTTTTTTGGATACCCGACTGTATCTATGATGTCCAATTTTGACGTTGATTGGTCCAGCTATTTCGAAGGAGATCTGACCACAGATTGCAATATTTTGCGAATATAATCAGTAGAAAAATAAACTGAAAGGGACTTTTTTACATTGATTTTATGGAAAAGTAAACAGAAATTCTCGAGAATTTTTTAACCGCGAGTTCTTCGAAACATAAATTCAAATAAGTAGTGATACATTTGAAGAGACCGATTCCATATTCAAAAAGTATAAACAATGGCCTACGAAAGGGAAACAATTTAAATTTTGATGACAACCAAAGCAAAATATATTATATAGTGATGAACGGAATCGATTTTTGTATAAGTATTATATTTAAATTAATTTATTGTCATGTCTTCTATTAGGAACCCAAAATAAAGCCGGACTTTACTTACTGCATAACTCAGTATAGGCTCTCAGAACTGACTAGACATTCAGATTTAGTGGCTAAGCCTCGCTATAAAATAGAAAACTTTATATTCGCATTCGCGAGTACTAAAAATTGACATTCGTTGCAACACTAATGTATAAAAGTATATTTATATGTATTGAATATATATTTGTCTTATATGTACCTATCTGCGAAGCTAGGTTCAGCTGTTCTAAAACCCACACCAAACTAATATGCCCTGCTAACGCTGGGTATACAAATAAGGGAATTCCATTCTTCCGTATTGCTACCCACTAGTAACTCTAACTTCTCTCCAACTGATCACGGAATAGTCCTAAAGATAGCAGTTCTACTCTGTCTTTAAATGCCCCAAAATCCATTCAACTTTCTTTTTGACGATGAGGTGTGATTGCAAAATAAGCCCTGTGAACTTGGCATCTAAGTTGAAGAGAAATAATTTTTTTTTATTTGCAATCGATTGTACCAGTTTAGTACCTGATTGAACCATGTTTCGTTGCGTTAGTACCAAGAATTTTGCGAACATCCGTATCCGCATCCGCAAATGCGGAACTTTCAAAAAAAAAATTTCTTTGCAATCGATTGTATCATGTTTCGTTTCGTTAGTATTCAGAATGTTGCGAATATTCTTATCCACTTCCGCAATTGCGGAACTTCCACTATTGTGGTGGCACTAATCTCCATAAAAAATAAATCAAAAATATAAAAAATTATTCTAGACGTTATTACCTCCGTCCGGACGTTAGTACCTCCATCAAAATGAGTTCAACCATATATAAAATTATATATAGACATTAGTATGTACCTCGATCCGGACGTTAGTACCTGCGTTTGGACATTATTACCTCCAGAGATGCTTCGGTTACGGTTTTTGACATATGCAGATGAATATTTGGAAATTTATGCGAATGCGGACACAATAATAAAAGTTCGGCAATTGCGGAAGTGGATGCGAATATTCGCAATATTCTAGGTACTAATGAAACGAAACATGGTACAATCGGGTACTAAACTGGTACAATCGATTGCAATTAAAAAAAAAAAAATTCTTCAGCTAAGATGCCAAGTTCACAGGTCTGGAAGATTATAACCCTTTAATGCATAAGCGACAATGGTATAAATAGAATTGCTGTCGTTAAAATTATGTTCGTTAAAGTGTTAACCCTTTGACTTCAATTGGCTTTACCATTTATTTGGGCTAGACCGGAATTGGATTTGGAAACAATACTCCTATTCTAATCACACTGGGAAGGAAATATTAAGGGAGCAAGAATTTCGATTTTTAATCACATTCTTTTCTCTATTGATGCTTAGACCACTTGTTTATTTTAGCGGAGAAAAATTTCTACGAAAAAAACCCCCGGAGAATATTCATTTCGAATAGGGCTGTACATATTTACACACATTATGTTCACAATTTACTCGATTAATGATGACTCTTCGAATCGAGCAAAAACATTTGGACCCTGACGCAACGGGTTAAGACGATTTTTAACCAACTATAAAAACGGCGTAATACCATTTAAATACATTATTTTAGTTTTAATTGGGACTCTCTCCACAGAGTTTATCGACTTTCCGGTATACGAAATCAAACAAAACCACCCTCAATAAACTCAACCACACGGACGCACTAATTAACCGTAATCATCGAAATTAAAGCGCAGCGCTCCGTCGATCGAGCTCTTTCCCATTTCGAGATCAAAAATACGAAAGCCATAAAAAAAAAATCTATCAATGCTAACACAAGTTTTCTGGCCAAAAATAAATAACCAAAACGGTAAACTCGCATTCACAAACGCATTTCGAATGGATTTAATTTTTTCAAATTTTTATAGCAAAAAAAAAACGAGTTTAGACGATCATTTCAGCGCTCTTTTTAGAGTTGGTTTTTTATTTCTTTTTTTTCTTTCTTTACGGTACAGTGAACTTTTACCCGGTTTCGTGAAACAATCGCTACCAGAAATCTGAATAGAGCGAACGAAAAAATCGTACAGAAACGGTAAAGTGAACTCAGGTAGTTACTGACTGGTAAATACGAGTAGTTGTGCAATAAATTACAGCCGTGGGCCAAGAACCATATCCGATGTGCCGCGGCCACAGACCAAATTGGATGAAATGCAGTAATGTTCGAAAAACGTGACTGACATGACGTGACGAGAAAACGAAAACAACAACGGAAAGGAAAATCAAACGAAAATGCAAATACAAATATAATCTATGGAAAGAGCCAAAGGTGGAACTCTGCGATCGGGGTAAAATCGATCGATGACGTAGTATCGAGCTCGTCTTGACCAGCTTTTATTGTTCGATTCCGAACCAATTAGACGAATTATTTCGCGCGCGATACTGCACACCGAGGAGTACGTTGACATTTCGAGGAATAAACGAAATGAAAAATCATTTTCAAGAAGAAGGAGGGTCAATTACAATGGCACGTTGCTCTCAACCTGTGTTGCAGAATTCAAAAGCGTTTCGTTGGTTTACGCTACCGAATCAATCCATGCATTGCAGCTGTTCGCTGCCGCTGAGCAACACGTTCGACTGGTTGCCATTTTAGCCAATTTCGAGTCAGATTGGAATGAAAAGTTAAGCAGCCAACACGGTGTTACATGTGACTCCGCTCTGTCCCATGGCCAGAGTCCAGTTCTGCTGCTGTCAATGCACCGTTAAAAAGTGGATGACTGGACGCGTGAACTTGTTTTTTCTCCACGCTGGACCGGTTGAACTTGATATTGAAACGCATGTCTCTTTTTACTGCTCGCGAACGCGTTTTTTCCCCCTCCTTTTTTTTCTTCTTATTCAAACAGTCAAGATCAGTGCACTTTCGTGTGGATAGGTTGTGGTGGTCAATTTGGCTCGAATGTGGGAAATGGAGTGGATTCAAGTGGAAGTAGGAGTCGCTCGGGAAGAGAGACAGTTATTGCAAGCTCTGTAAAAGACGAACCTGAACTATTTAAGTCCATCTGAGTTGAGCTAGAAAAGAATATGCCATTGGCTGTGATAATTTTCTAATGAAACGCTTGAACAAATGGGGAGTGGATGGGATATTCTAGGTAGATTTTTAGGCCCAGATTCTTTCATTATTCTCATTGTTTTTATAAAAAAAGTTAAATAAAAAATGTAAGGCATATTCGAAAGTCCAATTGAAGAAGCTTTTAGAGGGACTTCAGCTACACTTGAATCAGCTGAATAGCTTGAGATAGTGAGTGACTAGGGAAGTTCTGTCAAAACCAATCCAAAACAAGTAAAGAAGTTTACATCGGCTAAGCCGATTGCACACATACCTTTTCCTCAGCCTGAAATATGTTAAAACATTACCTTAACAAAAATTCCTGCCGTTCCTAGCTTGGATATCTATTTATACCTTCTAAGACTCGAGATTATTATTAAGCACAAAATTATCGCGGATGGTGAGCATGGTCAAATTTTAACCGTTAGAGGACATTTTGTCTAGCTGCGAAAACCTCAATTCAAAATAGTGAAAATAAAATTTTTGCGAATTTCGCGAATGGTGATCATGGTCAAGTTTTAACCGTTAGAGGACATTTTGTATAGCTGCGAAATCCTCAATTCAAAATAGTGAAAATAAAATTTTTGCGAATTTCGCGAATGGTGGTCATGGTCAAATTTTAACCGTTAGAGGACAATTTGTCTAGCTGCGAAATACTCAATTCAAAATAGTGAAAATAAATTTTTTGCGAATTTCGCGAATGGTGGTCATGGTCAAAAT
Organism: Chlorops oryzae; assembly: GCA_020466095.1. Taxonomy (NCBI): domain Eukaryota; kingdom Metazoa; phylum Arthropoda; class Insecta; order Diptera; family Chloropidae; genus Chlorops; species Chlorops oryzae. The sequence continues at coordinate 26,114,827 of CM035807.1, read as the reverse complement.
TTAACCGTAAGAGGACATTTTTTCTAGCTGCAAAAACCTCAATTCAAAATAGTGAAAATTAAATTTTTGCGAATTTCGCGGATGGTGGTCTTGATCAAATTTTAACCCTTAGAGGACATTTTGTTTAGCTGCGAAATACTCAATTCAAACTAGTGAAAATCAAATTTTCGCGAATTTCGCGGATGGTGGTCTTGATCAAATTTTAACCCTTAGAGGAAATTTAGTTTAGCTGCGAAATACTCACTTCAAAATAGTGAAAATCAAATTTTCGCGAATTTCGCGGATGGTGGTCTTGATCAAATTTTAACCCTTAGAGGACATTTTGTTTAGCTGCGAAATACTCAAATCAAAATAGTGAAAATCAATTTTTGCGAATTTCGCGAAATGTGGTCATGGTCAAAATTTATCCATAATGGACGACTTTATTTGGCGGCAAAATACACAATCAGAAGAAGCAAAAAAATAATTTTTGTATTCAGATATGAGAATAAGAGAAAGAGTGTTTTTTTCTATTGTGTAGGATGATGACCATAAATATAGCGATGTCGCAATTTTTTTTCAGCGAAAGCTTAAGTCTACATAGTAGCTATACACTCACCAAATTTCAATAAGCTGGGATGTATAGTAAAAAAGTTATCCAGGAAAAACGTTAAAAATCGTGATTTTTGAAACTTCTGAACCACTTCCCACGACCCAAGAAGGGACTACGAAAAAAATTTGTATGCAGTTTTTCGGACATTTACCTGGTTGAAGTCCATGCCAAATTTCAATATGATATCTTTCATGGCTTAGGAGTTAATTACGAAAAACTAAAGTGTGACCGACAGACAGACAGACAGACAGACAGACAGACAGACAGACAGACAGACAGACAGACAGACAGACAGACAGACAGACAGACAGACAGACATGGCTAGATCGATTCCTCTTGTCACCCTGATCAAGAATATATATATATGTCTATATCTACCGCGACTCCTTTGGTATGTTACATACACCGTGCCAAACTTAATATACCCTTTCCTTCGGAAAAGGTATAATAAAACCCAATTTGAACTAGTCAACTATTTTCCTAATTAACCATTCTTGTTTGATATTAGAATGGCGGGGTGGTTTCTTCTTTAGTATAAAAATACATTTTATATTTTAACGTTATTAGCCAAGCGTAAATATAATAACAATAGAATAGAAGCAAAATAACACATGCAATGAAAGGCGTCAATTTAGAAAAGAAAGGGAAGAGAGAAAAGTTTGCAATTATTGTCAATAAACGATCGATTGAGTTGTGCAATTCCACACTCAATGAAAGTGAAGAAAGGTGTGAGAAGAATTAAAAATAAAAACCAAATAGCAAAAGCAAACGAAGAAAATGGGAAGAAGAATACAACTAATGATTGCTTGACGGACGGGTTTACTGCAGTGAAGAAAAAAAATATATATCTTTATATAAGTATATAAAAGTACGCGTGTTTAATTATTAAAAGTCACGGGAAGCTAAGTCTGCTGGTCTCTGCACCCACTGAAAACAGCAACCGTTAAACAGTCGAGTTTGCGAACTATATTTATACCCAGCGTAAGCAGGGTATATTAGGTTTGTGCGAATCTTGTAACACCCAGAACTAAGCTCCGTAGATATAGACATATATATATTCTAGATCAGGATCAAAAACTGAATCGATTTAGACATGTCCGTCCGTCCGTCTGTCAGTGGTCGGATCTCCTCCGAAACGGCTGGACCAACCATGTCGAAATTTGGCACACAGGTATATCGGCGCCCGAGTATGGTCCTAAGTAAAAATGGGAGACAACTGCCCACTGCCACGCCGACAAATGAATTTAATGTGTTTTCAGTAAAATGCTTGTAACTTGCGAACCACTCAACACATTTCATTGATATTTGGTGTACTGGTAAACTACGAAAAGGGACATATCTTGGGAAAAAAATGGACGCCGTCCTACTCGAGACACGACCAAAAATAACCCCCAAGTAAAGGTTTATCGTAACTTGTGAAGTAAAAGGCGTAGAAGCTTCAAATTCGCAACATAGGTTGACCACGGCGAATGAAAGGTGTAGGAAAAAAATTTATGTGGCCAGCCCACTGCCACAAATGGAGATTTTTCGTAACATAGTGCGCCAATAATGTCGGAACGCTGGGTATTTCAAAGTCGGGCTTGACCGACTTTAGCTTTCTTACTTGTTTAATTATATTTTTATGGTTTTCGTTATTAAAAAATGAGACAAACTTCATTTAAAAATTTAATTTTTTGGCCTTGTTTTTACAAATTGGTAGTCGAGCTTCTCGGAATCAAACTCATCCATACAGCTCTACTGCCTCAGTCTCTATCTATGTATTGTTCTCTCCCTATAACGAACAATCATTATAATTTATTGTTGTTAAGAGAGAAATCCCAGGTAAGACATTACAATATGGCGAAATGTCTTGCTCAAACAGCACTGAAAGTTCGAAAGATCGAATTAACTGGGATGATCTTAAAGAAATGTACCTATCCAAGATGTTATCTTTTAGTACACGCAAAATAATAGACATTATAATTCTTCTAATGTCCTTATCTTGATACATACCAATTGGATGCGATATTTTGGAAGAAAACTTTTTCTTGTGTCTCCGCGAAAAGTGTTGGGCTGTCTATTTGAAAATTGATATTAGTACCTCTCTCAAAACTCGATGGAAAACCATCCATCGGAGTTCTGAAAGTCGAGAAACCATCAAATGATTGACAATGATAGATAATGGCTTAAAATATTTGTCATTTCTCAGCATGTGTCTGAAATATGGTGTGTCTTTGTTTTTGTTTTGGCAAACAAAAGCAGCGACAATAAAAACAATCCCAATGAAAAGAAAAAATGTGAAAAAAGCAAAACAAAGTAAACAAAGTGCCAGTCGTTCGGGAATATCTTAACATCCCTTAGCTATGATAATTGCAGTAAAAGCAAAGAATATAGAGTGTGAACGATAAAGAAGCAAGCCAACTGCTGGCCATTAGCCCATTAGAACCAAAACATGCCTAGTCCTTCGCACTGAATTAGAAGAGAGAATCTTTAAACATGTTTTTCCATCAAATAGGTTGGCATGAGAAGATGAGTCAGCAACTGGGCATGCGCAGAGCTAGACAAGAACGAGTTGATTTGTTTATATGAACCGTGTGCCGGTATTAAGAAATCGTATCCGATCATTTCCAATAAGACCAATCCGACGAAGAGCGAGCAACGAAAGGGGAAAGATGTGCCCTTGTGGCAGCTAAAACAGTCAGTTGATGCAGCTGCAGCCGTCGAGTTTCTTTGTCTTCTTGGAAAGGAAGTTTAAATTGGGTATATTTATAGCATCAAGACTCGTTGATCTTCACGTCACGTACATAGATCGTAGATCGAAGAACGAATGGACATTATTCCAGCCATTTTGCAGCGTTCTCTTTCTCTATCTTCCCAATTAAAATTTTATTCAAATAAATAATACAATTTCTACAAAAAGTTAAATGGGGGAAAAATAAGCCAACTCACCAGTATATTTCGTTTTTCTTCAAAAAACGAACACGAATGCAAAATTGCACCTTCGAATTTATAACTTTGATCAGCTCAGCAATTTTTATATTTCAGTAGCTCATAGCTTATTGCAACAATGATTTGACCGGTTTCCCTTTTCGCTTCTTTCGCTCAAATTATAAAATCGCCTTTAAATTTCGTTAACTTCGTTTCCGTACGCATTTAATTGGTATTTCTTTCAGAGAATTTGCGTACTCCACATTGCATTTTATAATTTTGACATAAGTCTGATCGAAATAGTCTCACTCTATTTTTTAACTGAATTTCAAAATTCTAAACGGAAATTTATTGATTGACACAAAATATGCAGCCTTCCGCGATCAAATATAAAAGTGTGACTAAAAACAAGCTGCCAAAATTTTCGAGCGCTACCAAAAGACGTCAGCATATCAGTGTTGCCAGATAGGTTTTGTGAAATTCTGCTAGACAGCGCTTTATTTTCAGCTAGATTCAGCTGAATTCAAATATGCCAGTTTTCGTATAGAAAAACATTCGCTTGAAAACAAACAAAAAATCTTACCCCCGGTTTCACCAAGCTATTGAAATAAAACTTGAATGAAACGAACTTTCTAATTGCATATAAATAAAAGGTAATTTTAATTTAATTTTATTTAAATAGCTTGGTGAAACCGTGGGTTACTTTTTTATTTTAATATTTATTTTATGATAATATCACAATTTTATTATCAGTTTTAGCTCGTTTACTAAATATTCACAAATCCCCCAACGCTTCAAAACAATCCGTTACTGGCATATATAAGCAAGCAGTTGACCAGTATTTCCAGATCAAGCATTTTTCTCTGGCTAATCTCAAACGCTTTTTCGTGTCTCGTAGGGGAAAGATCTCAAAATGTGGTTCTTTGATTACCAATGGAACATAAAATTTGTTCATCTATTTGCAAAAGCCTAAAAATCAGCTAAAAAGCTGCTGATAAACAGTAAAATTCCGCTAGATTTTCAGCTATCCGCAATAACGAATTTTTCTCAGCTGCCCAATTTCAAAATCTGCTAGATCTAGCAGAAAATCTGCTGATCTGGCATCACTGCAGCATATAGTACTAAAGGGTGCCCCAATAGTAATGTTAGTTTTTCCAATAGCGATTACTTGACAGCTGTCAAAGATACAAACGTCATCCAGCCATCAGAATATTCAGAAAGGATTGCCATTTCACCATTCATCGTTTCACGCTTCCCGAACGCTTAGAAATATAATTTAAAAGAAAAAAATATTTGCGAAATTCCGGTTCTGTTGTGATCACGCAACGTGAATTTCGTCGTGAAGTC